>LTAE01000193.1:35516-52142 GCA_001647135.1 Pontederia paniculata | reverse complement strand
ACTTGACTTGTGCTGAATCTTTGACACCTCTTTGGTCGTCCGCTGATTCTCCATGAATCCCTTCGGACGTCCACTTCTTCTCTGAGTACTTCGGGCGTCCGCTCATTCCTCAGTGAGATCCTCGGACGTCCGCTATCTCTTTACTCAGCACTTTGCCCATCCGCTCATTTTCCATTGAGATCCTCGGACGTCCGCCAAACCTTCTGACACTCTTCGGACGTCCGCTCATTTTCCACTGAGATCCTCGGACGTCCGCTCAACCTTCTTCTGACACTCTTCGGACGTCCGCTCATTTTCCACTGAGATCCTCGGACGTCCGCTCAACCTTCTTCTGACACTCTTCGGACGTCCGCTCATTTTCCACTGAGATCCTCGGACGTCCTTTCCTTCTTCTGACACTCTTCGGACGTCCTTTGACAACTCTCAGATTCCTTGGACGTCCTTTCCTTTTGTAGTCAGATGGACTGGTCGACCGCTGCTTTGTCTCTTCAGCTCTCGGGCGACCTTTCTCTCCTCATCGGTCGTCCGCTAATCCTTCGGTCGACCTTTCTTCATTCACTTCAGACCTTACAAACTTTTGGACGTCCACTTGTCTTCACACCAAGACTCTCGGACGAGCTTCGTCTTTGTCTGAAATCCATTGGTCATCGCACTCCACCTTCGGTCGACCGAACTTCCTTCTATCATTACTTTGGTCGTCCGCTGCTTCAACTCATGAGCCTTCGGAGGTCCTCTTGCAACATTGACAATCTTCCGGTCGTCCATTGTCTTCACTCTGAAATCCTTGGACGTCCATTGTCTTCATTCCTAGCTCTATGGTCGTCCGTTCTTCATCTTCGGGCGATCGTTCCTTAGCCATCTCATCATCGGCTAAACTTCATCATAGGGTGTCCACTTCTTGGAGCGCCCGTTCTTCAACCTCTGTACTGTTGACAACGAACCTTCGGTCGCTCACTGTTCTTCACCGGGCGACCTTTCCTGTTCATCCTTGTCTTCGGTCGTCCATTCAACAACTTTGGTCGACCGCTCAATACTTTGTTCTTCACATAGGTTGACCACTTCACATCCTTTGGATGACCACTGCACACTCAGGATTTTTCCTTTATGTCTTCTCTGTGCATAGGTCGTCCGTTCTTCAACCTCGGTCGACCTATCACTTACTGAACCATAAAAATCCTGTCTTTCGAAGATCAATTCAACAAGATGATTAGTACAAACTAAGTCCCCTTACAAATTTGTGATCATCAAAACAATCTCGGGATCCTAAATTCAACAATATTGTAGCAAGGAATCAATGTGAGTCTCAATTTTTGTTTCTGAAAATGTGGATAATGATATGGGATAATGTTTGGGTGCTTGGAATTAGGAGGCAATGGAATAGAGTGTGAATGAATCCTAAATGGTGGAAGCAAAGTAGGTTCATTGAAAATATAACTAAATTTAGTTAGAAGTTCTCGAAGGGTATTACCAAATGGTTCAAGACTATTGTTAAAAGGTTGGAATGAGGCCGGTCTTGTATTAGGTGATCTAACCCCTTGCAATTTCTACCGCTTGCCTTGCCAATTGAAGATTAAAAACATTTCCTTCTAGTTTGCTTGAACTGTATCGAGAGATGCCAACCATTTGATTCCTAGTACAAGATCAGCTCCTCCAATGGCTAATCTTTAGGATAGTTAAGCTTGGCAGATGCACAGTAACATCTTTGCAAGGTCTATTACAATGAACAATGTCATCATTCCTAATTTGAACTTCAAAGGAAAATACCATTTTGATTGAGAGATTAAGCTTCTACACAGTATATTTTGACATAATTGTGAGTTGATCCACTATCGATGAGGATCAAACCTGTCGGCCATTCAGTTCACCTTGGAGTTCCAGAGTTGCACCGATGGAATTGCCCAAGATTGCATGGAAGGATGTCTCAACTAAGTCTTCTGTTGGTGTATTTTCCTTCTTAAACATTCTAAATGTCTGCATCATTGAGTTCATTAAGCTGGTTGCCTTTTGGGATCTCCATCAAAGAAAAACTTGATTGTTTGCGGCGATGACCAGGGACAAATTTCTCATTACATTGGAAGCATAATCCTTTTGCCATACATGTTTATCGTTCAGAATCCCATGCTCATCGATGTGGAGGCACATTTAGATTTGAAGGCGTAGATGAAGAATTTGAAGATAATGGAGCTCACTTGAGTTGCATGCAAAGGCTGAGTTGGATGAGAAATAAGAGGACCGGTGGATCCTCTGTTGCTGTGATATGGACCCAATTTTGACTCGAACTCAAGAGCCAAACTCATGGCTTTGTAGATTGTGCGGGGGTTTTGAATCCTTTATCAGCCTTGAGTTCTTCCTTCAGTCCACTGAGAAAAACTCCTAAGAGGCAATGTTCTGGCCACATTTTGACACGGGCAGCACGTTTCACAAATTCTTGACAATGTTCTTGCATACTTCTGGTTTGCTTGATCTTGCATAAGAGCTCATCTGGCTTTTGGAACCCTGCTGGTTCATAATCCTCTTGAACTACAGTCACAAGCTCCTCCAAAACATGATGGTGCTTTCACTGTTGATCCATGCAGACAGATCAAGAGTTCTCCGCCTTCAAGTCTTCTGGGGTTTGGTAGTAGTGGAAGAACTTCTCTGACTTGAGGGTCCATCCTCTAGGTTGCCTCCCGTATATTTAGGGAACTCCATCTTTGTGTAAGGTTGATGTGAAGATTCACACATCCACCAAGCTATGTCTGCTTCAGCTTCCATGTCTTCGACCCATGAAAGTTTGTTGCGGTAATAGTGACTTGGCCCACCATCCATTCTTTTGCCTTTGTCTTGTTGTGAATGACTGGTTTCAGGAGTTGCATCAGAAAAGGATTGTGCATTCTGGGCTGCCACCTCTGCAGCAATAAAGTCAATCCTCTCTAACTTGAACACTATTGTGGATAATTGCTGGGATATATGATCAGTAGATTGGTTGGGAGGCTGGTCTATGGCGGAAGATTTGGATGATGGTCTATGGATCAGCTGCTCTGATATCAAAATGTTAAGACACTATTTCAGGATGGAGACCATTTAGGAAATTTGGAAAGGAAATGTGTTGTAAAAGAGAGTGCAAGAATCTTAAACATTGCTTTAGGATACCCAAGGACCGTTTGGAGAGGGCTAAGCTCCAGAATAAGATAAAAACATCTGCTACCTAAAAAAGGATTAACTTGCTACAAATATGAGGTGCTCATTAACTTATATTTATAACTGCCGGTTAGAAATAGGAGATAAGTGGGTTCCTGGGATGTGTCCTGCTGGCAGTTACTTCATGGGTGTCTCCACTACTTCCTTTCCTACTGCAACTCTATTCCTCCTGTGGCAAGATCTTTACTGTTATGTTTCCTTCTAAGATAAGTTCTGAGAGGTGCTGGGTTTGTATCAAGGTATAATAAGATCTGCCCCTGTTAAATGTGAATGACTAAACACCAAGGCAAATATGTTTAGACTACATAAAATGATTGTTGGTTTTATTATATACTAAGATTACTTAATTATATTTTAAAGAAAGGTGTGTATATGGTTATATAAAATAGCATTTACCTTTTAGACATATCACCTGCAATAGTCATGTATCTAATAATTCCTTGTTAGCATTTCCATTATCCTTCTACCTGAACATGAAGTTCTATGATTATATTGATTAACATGTTTTTGCCTCTGGTCTGTTATGTTCAATTCTTGCTGTCATTTGACAATTTTCTCTATTTTGTAGATGGGTTCTCCATACAGTCATCCCAATGTTGTTTATAATCCACAAATGCAATCAGGTCAAGCGTACATCCACCCCAATGGGCCTGTGGGTATCCTTTTCTCTCTCTCTTTCTTTCTTTCTTTCTTTCTTTCTTTCTTTCTCTTTTTGTTCCTTTATTTTTTACAACTTGTATGGTCATTATCATGCTGGATCTGTTATGAAGTATAAGGTGGTATTGTCAAAATCATGTGTCGACACATAGAATTGTACGGTCTACATGTTGTCAATGGACTTCTGTGTTCGAGTTCACTAGAACTCATCTTTTGATGGCACACGACAGAACATGTGCTGGGAGGGGAGGGAGGGAGAAATCATTCATCTTTTCCTGCCTGTATGTGTTAGCAATGCTGACAGATGCTCTATTCCTTTTTCAATATGATTTATTTATTATTTCTAGAAATTTTAGCCATTTACAGTTATGATTTTTAGATAAAAATACAATTATCGTCATATGATTTAGTCATTTAAAATATGTGATTATCATTTACTGATCATCATATATAGAGTCTATATATTATTTTATTAGTTTTAGATTTTTATACTATGAGGTTAATGCATGCAACCACTTTCATAAAAAAATTGTATTATCACTTTTTTTTAACGAAAAATTGTATTATCACTTGCAGTATGGGCAGCAGCAAATGGTTCTTGGTCAGAGTAGGCCAGTCTATTATGTGCCAACTTATCGATCTGTAAGTTGCTTACTCTTTATGTCTTGTGGTATCATGATTTTCCTTTCAAAATTTAACTGCCTGGCGACCATTTCTTGTCATTTCATTTCCTTTTATTTCCATGTGCAATTGAAAATGGTGGGAAAATGTAAATGTATGTATGCATGTGATTGTTCTTTACTGTCTCATGGGGATTATGTAATATCTTGATGAAATACGTTTTCATATAAATAAATCAAGTTTTAAGAATCAGGTCATACTGGGATGAACCAGGTGGTCTAACCTTTTGGTAGGATGTTGAGAACTGGTCATCCCAGATGGTTTGATCCAGTTTGTTTTTGTTTTCTTATCGTTGTTTGTTTGAAAGAACATATGAAGTTCAAAAAGAATAATGGAAATCTGGTTCAGATGGTAGCGGGATAGTACATAAATTATTCACCTTCTAACTCATAGTTTTAAGCTTTGAAATTTTTTATGTATACCTGGACCCTTGGATTGACAGGAAATTAAGGCAATGCCATAGCTGAGTACATCTGTTAGCCTCTATTATGTTTCATGATTTATTTTACTCTACTGTTCTATTTGACATTATTTGCGGTTTAAGTAACATATATCCAATGTTGTCAAACTCTTCTGATTCAACTTGGAAAGGGCAGGTAAACACATAAAATGTAGGATCGTAACATGAAACACCTTCTTTTGCCAATTTTTTATTACTAGTATATGTATATACAAAAAACAAAAAGATATTGAAAAACACCAAATTGCAAATACAAAGTGCAAAATATGTAATGTTTTAAACTTCTAATGTGTCTAATAAGCATTTTTTTCAAGATTAAACTTTAGTTTATGGATAGCTATACTGGGTTCAGACTGGAACATGCCGATCCTTGTATTAACCGAGACAATAGAAAATGATCCCAATATCTGTCACAAATTAGAAGGGATCGGGACCAGAACATCCTAACTTAAAATGGTACAAAACCGGGATGGCCCGATTTTCCTTTTTATACTTTCTAAGACTTAAAAAAATATACAACCACATACAATTAAAAAACTATAAGAACATGCATGAATTAACTATATTGTAATATCTTAGTAGTTGAATAAAAATATTACATCAAGATATAACTAAATGACTTAGATCGTTTTATAACAAATAACATATAATAAAAACGATATATTTATACTATTTGGAAAATCAGGCCGAGATTGGAACATCATGATTTTTTAAAACTTGTGGGTCCCAGCTTAATTTAAATCGGTTGTCACAGTCCAGGTGCCAATTTAAAACTGGTATGGTGTTTTTCAGTTTTCCGAGAGGTGTTGTGCATAGATGACCATGATCCCCTGGTATTGACCACCTGTACTTAAGTTTCCAAGTTGCATTTCACCCAACAAATTGTTTTTCAGTATGTTACCAAATAAACAAAATCCAAGGTATTATAATATCAAATTATATTTCATCCATAAAATATACTTAATAATTTATTTCAAAAAAATATACTTAATAATCATTAGTGGAATATTTTATTTTTAAAGAGCTAAACTGACAATTTATGTGAACAATATATTTCATATAAAAGATATTAAAGAGAGAAGTTCATATTAGAGGCAAACTTGAAAGTTTAAATAAGATTTATGTTTCATTCATAAAGCATAAATGATAAATAAATAATTGTTCAGTATTATTATATTTTTAAAATGACAAAATTGATAATATTTAATATAAAACATATTAAAGAAAGTTATAAGTAAAGGCTATCCATCTCCTGCCACATCACTTGACATTACCTTGCATATGGTGAGCCTTTAAGGTCTCCCACTAGTCCCCTTTGTTGTGCTTTTCTATGTGCGGAGGAGGTGCAAGGAATCTCCTTTCTGGAGGAAATGAGTGTAAGTTGATAACCTAGCAGCAACAATGGTGTAAAAGAAAAAAAAGTTTTTATAATTGTCATGTGCTGGCTCAAAATGGTTCTGATGTCGTTCTTGCATGAAATGATGAGGTCGGGTTGTCAAATCGTACGATTCTATGGCCCAATTTGCGATTGTAAATGCTGCAGATAACTATTAACAAATATGACTTAATATTTTTACAAGTGAATTAAAAAAGTATTTAGTAAATGTAGTGGGTGAATTGATTTCCGTAGTGTTCCCCAGCTATACCTTTGTTCCAACTCAGTACTTCAACTTTATGGGATTCTGTTCCATTCTTTCAAGTGTTTCAAAAATAGTCCTCTTGACCGGCCATCAGCGGTTACTTGACTAAAATGTTGACGTGGTTGGCCACGACATTATTTTCTCTTTACCATGTCAGCATATGAAAATTTAAAATAACAAAAATAGATAATTAAAAATAAAATGTAGGGGGCACCAAAGACGTAGGGCAAAGTAGTTAGGAGTCATAGATATCTTGAATCTATTCTAGTTTCATTTTATTAGTTTTTTATAATTTTTCATTTGAAGTTAATTAGTTGGTTGTAGAAACCTATAAATAGGTTAGTTGGGGTTTAACCCTTGCATGGTAAATCAATATATTCAGTTTATTCCAAAAACCTGTGTGATGTTATCTTCTTTGGCAGATTCTGAACCAAAGGTTGTAATTTCCTTCATTATGATTTCTACCGCATCAAGTGGTACTAGAGCCTTCAAGGAGATCTACTTCGTTCCAGTGCTTGCTCTCCCTCATTCCCTAGTTTCTTTTTTTCTTTTCCACTTTGACGAGCGTACATCTTCCATTTTCTTTTTCTTTCTTACATAATCTTATCCACTATATTAATTTCATTTTTTCTTACTTTCACAAAGCATTTTCATTTTCTCTTTCCCCTAATGTCATTTGTCGTCCGCAGTTTTATTTTTTGTTGCTTTGTTTTTACGCTCATCATGCCTTTCCACTACCTTTCTTATTTTATTTACTATTCTTCACAGTCCTCATGTCATCCACAAAAGAAAATGTCAATTATTTTTTGTCTTTTGTGGCAATCACCGCAAAGAAAATTCAATTGTTCTTTATCATGATCACATCCAATTGATTTTTTTTTCCAACTTTTTCTTTGTAACGCACCACCAGATCCATTAACTTTTCATTTGTTTTTAATTCAACATCCACATCTTGTCACTTGTATTTTATTAATGTCAACATGAGGATGAAAACTCCATTAAGTGGATGTTATCCTGCATCCGATATCCAAAGTGGGTCTTCTTTTATTATTTGGATATCTCAAAGATCAACATGTGAAACTACTTCCCAATAGACCTTCAAGCAAAGCAAAAAGTAATTTGTTCGTAATGGAAGAAGTTGCGAAATTGCTACAACACTTCCTACCTCTGCTGTTTCATTGAATCAAACACAGGATAATAGAGGAAAATATCAAGTAGCTCTTGCTACATGGATCCGAATCTCAAAACTCACTAATCAAAGTTTAGATCAGTCAGTTCTCATTGTCTTGACCTAGAGAATACATGCATTGCTCTCAAAGGGATATTCCCTTTGGATTAAAACAAAGATTGCTCGATTAGACTCTTGGATCGTCACAATCGCTTTTCCCTGATTGTGATCGACCTCCCGCCACAATGATAGATGGGCTTTCTCAAGTCACATAAAAAAGGGAGAACGCAATTGAGACTTAAAAGGGATGCAAATCCTTCAGTTAAAACAAAAATAAATCTAACAACCTTGCTCTATAGGTTCAAACAAATGCATCTCTTCGAAATTAATAATGATTTGACTAGCAACTTTCTTTGCATTAGCCTAAGAAATTTACAAAGTATTCACAAAAATATCCTACAATTAAAATAAAAACAGAAAACTGGTTTTTATGTTCATCACACCCATGTCATTAGCATTGTCACAAGTGATGTTACAAGCAATTGTTTCCCCATTGTGACTACACAACTAGATGCACACTTTCTCAAGCAATGCTCTTATGGGAAATCTACTCTTATGAGGATGATCAAATGTATAAAACGGTTCTAAAATTTTTCATAAGCATTAAACACAAAAGATGCGACAAAAATCAAATTGCATTTATTCAAAAGCAATCAAAAGTGTTGATTCATAACTAAAAGATAAAATGACAAAAGTTCACCCATGCTTCATCAACTCTGTTAAAATAAATTTAGCCTTTGAATTCCATAGGGAAAACAGAAACATAATAGGGAAAACAGAAACATTTAAGTTAAGAAACATTCATTGGAAAAGGGGAAATGAGAAACTAGAATGATGGTGGCAGTGTCTTCTTGCGATTGCCCAAAGCATCCCCTTCAAATGATCTGGTTCATCTCCTTTTGTAGCGTCTTGCTTGCTTCCTGTTGCTTAAATCTGCTCATTGATCTTCAGCATTCGAACTTAAAATTCCCTCTTCCTAAAATCGTGACTGAATAACCTGGAGAGGGAAACTAAGTTGGTTGCCTTTTCTTTTCCTCTTTATTATAGTTAAAATGCAAACAAGGTATCTACATCTTTGCTTGATTTCTTTCTTGATCCTTATTTCTAGAAATCAGCCAGCCTTGTGAGGAGTAATCATCAGCTTATTTCTTCATTTGGATTCAAATTTTTTTTGTCTTGCGTCTGGTTCAAATTCATATCCCCTCTTCATAGATCCATAAATCAAGGGATTTGGTCCTTTCTTCTTTGCCAAGACATTGGTCAGTACGAAAAGAGAGGTTTTTTTCTTTTCTTCGTCGGCAATTTTCTTATAAAAATAACTAATTTCTGCATAATTTCTTAACATTAAATATGAATTGAAATGAAATGAGAAAATAGAGTAAACATCTATGAAAAATGTGCAGTTGGCTCAAAGTTGACAAGGAGTTAGAAACATATTTAGATTAGAGCAAAAAGGAACTTAAAACATGGGGTAAAAAATGTGTTTTTAACCACTTATCACTTTTTATCCATCAACCTCTTTCATTACCCTCCTGAAGGTTGTAATATCCTCCTATATGATCCTCATTGTGTCAAGTGACCCTTCTCCTTTGCCTCGCAACAGAGGGGCCTCACCCTGAAACATAAGGGACCACATGAGAAAGGAACTTAAAACATGGGGTAAAAAATGTGTTTTTAACCACTTATCACTTTTTATCCATCAGCCTCTTTCATTACCCTCCTGAAGGTTGTAATATCCTCCTATATGATCCTCATTCTGTCAAGTGACCCTTCTCCTTTGCCTCGCAACAGAGGGGCCTCACCCTGAAACATAAGGGATCACATGAGAATAATTGGCAATTTTAGTAGGGCACGTGAGATTATGATATGACATGATAGATTGAGAAAAAAGAAGACAAGGAGGAGCACATGAAAGAAATTCAGTGTCATGAGATCATTTTCTGTCATTAATAGTCAACTATGTCGTCATGAGATAACGACTCACCTTTCTAGTTTTACTAACTTTAAAAATAATATCCTTCAAAACTCTTGTTTACTTTAGAAAAAGAATATGAACTATATGATTCACCTTCGTGTCTACAAGAAAATTTACCGAGTTCAGTCGTGAGTCTACACGAGTTTATTCCAAGTTACTATTATAAATTGAGTTCACTTGTATGGAGGGTTTCTTATGAGTTTACAAGTTATAACTCGAGAGTTTATGAACCTTGGGCTTCCCTGATGGACTGTCAACATGCTCTTGTGACTTCCATTTTTCATGTACTTTGTTGGAAGTATCTTTGGTTTTCAGTGTTACATATGAAGTTATTGCAGATTATCATAGCTGACACAATGATGTAATTTAAAATAAAAACCTCGGACCACAATCTCTAGGTAGGCAAGATTATTGTATTAGGCTGCAGTTCTTTCGCCCTGATTATGTTGATAGGAATATTAATTCTGTGAAAATTGTTCTCTGAAATAGTTCTTTTTTGTGCATTAAAAAATGTTAGAAAATGTAAGTTAATTATATGTTGTATCATAAAGGAGAGGAAAATGTTTTTCCCTTTTCTGATAAGAAATCAATTTTTGACTAAATTGATTTTTTTTGTTAACCAAGATTTTATTGGTTGTCAAATACATAAATTGAAAAGAATGTTCCTTAGGAAAGAAGAGTTTCTCGTAAACAAGCATACCTTAGTATTAAATATTGGAAATCTGTTCCCAGTGGCAATATCTGTCTACATTTAACCTCAAAGGGTCTTACTATAGCTTTGGCAAAAAAAAAAAAGGAAACGATATATTACAGCTTTGGCAGTATCCGTCTACATTAAAACCCAGGGGATCTTACTAAATAAACTGGAAGTTTGTTGTTTTTATATCAAGTTATTATCGCCTGTCACATTTCCTCCTGTACATTTTCATCTGTCATTTTGTTGTTTGCTTACTTAACTCTTGGCGATTACAGGAGACGCCTTACAAAGGTAGAAGTTTTTGAGTACTTTTGGCAGCTCGCCCCGTGGTGGCCAGAAAGGTTGATTAAAAGTCCTTCTGGATCCGGCCACGGTCACGGAAAACAAGCCCTCAGCGGATGAGACAGGTTGATAACCACCTGGATGAACTTTGTTTACTTTGGAGATGATTCTGATAACAATGTGATTGAAACCAGTGTTCTTTATAAAGCTTGTGTGTCTGTAAAGTAAAACATGTGTTGTAATTTGTATAATGATTTCATGATCTGGAAACGAAATAGTACGTCAATTATCTGTGATATTCAACTACGTCGCCAGATGATATCTCTTGCAACTACGTTATATATGAAAAAAAAGCTTCCTGTATTAATACGAGCAGCTTGGACTGGCCATCAACAAATCCTTGTGGGATACATCAGTCACGCACATACTTGACTATTTTTTGGGTGGTGGGGGGGGGTTTCTTGATGATGCTTTCAGAAGTATTCCATAAGTTGGAACCCTCCAAGTTTTTAAACAGAATTGAAAAAGGACAGATCAACGTAGGCGCAAGCCTTACCACACACTTACCCCTTTATTAATAGTGTGTGCGCATATGTATGAGAGAGAGAGAGAGAGCCTTTATTAATAGTGTGTGCGCATATGTATGAAAGAGAGAGAGAGAGAGAGAGAGAGAGAGAGAGAGAGAGAGAGAGAGAGGATTACCGCACAATTTGCGAACAAACCACGTTAACTTTATTAAAGGAAGGAATCATGAGGAGTTTCTTATGCATTTTCTCTATCCAACATCCTGACGAGACGACTTTATTAGTTCACATCACACGGTGTTGATAGCGAGCTGCCCAACGATAATTTATTATTAGATCAAATCTGCAACTTGTCGTCCCCATTTAAATTCTTGGATTAGTTCCATATCTAACAATATATATTAATGGTCTCTTAGACTTCCATTTTCCTTTAACAGATAAATCTTTCCGTCTTAATTTTCGTATCCATGCATTAAATTTTAGAATTGCCACAGAAGAACATATCCTGCTGTAGATTGCTCGGCTGCCCATTCTTTTATAGTGAACTATCATTGTCGATAATGCGTAAATAGTTTATGATCACTTTGTTTAACACTGTACACAGAGTCTTCGCTTATCAAATAAGTTATATACATCCCTCTTCCTCCTCATGCAACGGTCAATACATAACCACTTCAAAGAGGACCAACAAACGTGATGTATATTTGTGTGTTTACTCCGACTCGAAAGAGAAGAATGAAAGGGAAAGGATATGAATAAACAACATGTCAGAAAACAATTAAGGGCCACAAAGTTTTTGATGGCACTCAATATATTCAAAATATTATGATAAAAAATCAACATGAGAAAAAATAAACGAAAATGGATAAAAAATTAACCTGAGATTATAAAATAATTATAAAAATAAGAGGAAAGAAATAAACCAACAGATGAACGTTAGATCTTATATTTCTCTATCGTAAATTAAAATAATATAAAAAAATAATACTATCTTGAATGAATTAGGTTATGATTATAAAGAATTATTTAAAAGAATAATTTCATTTAAAAAAAATATTCACCTTAATTTCATCAATTTGATGAAATAAAAAATTTAGAGTTTAGAAGCATGATGAAACCTTCCAAACTTCTTATGACTTTAATTTTTTTTATTCAAACATAACTTAATTTACTTCATTCACTCATCTTCCATCTTATTTCTCCTAACATCATAATCCAAATAAATGAGTCATGATACATTACGCATATCAACAAGTACAACTATAGACGGGCACCACCAATTTTTCTTTCTAGGTTAGTAAGGAAAGTCATGAGCTAGTACAAAAATAATAATAAATGACAAATTGAAAATAAAAATTATACATTAGTCTAATTTCCTCTTAATCCACCAGTCAAAAGATGATCCACTATTTCATTTGAATTAATACTATGCTCTCGGATTGAATTAGAATAGACAATTACATCTCTTGTGTCGTGCATTTTTTTCAATAATCAAATTAATTTAGTGGTTATGTACAATTTTATCATATAATTAATAAGAAATATTTGTAACTTTCTTAAATACATAATGAATTTGACTCATAAAATAAATTGAACAAGCACTATATATATATTACGTGTAACGTAAAGTAACAACTTTTTGTAAAAAAAAAATATGTATCGACACATTAAATACAAATGCATTATGAATTCTTTTCTAATGTATATGTAGACTATATAATGCTGTATCAACCAAATTTCCATTTTATTTTACGCACGTCAACAAAGTGAGTTAAGAACAAAATAAAAAATTCTACCCCACAAAACAGGAATGATCAATAATTTTGGTACGGCGCAAATTCTTCCTCCGCAAACAACAAAAATCAACAATTGCGTGGGAGACAGAATAATTCGTGGTGAAGAACTAATCCTCCACGGAATGCATCAACCGGCATTTGCGTCCTTATCCATGTGATGTGAACGTTTATTGTTAAAAGCCGTATGCAAAATTATTCAATGTGTTGTCTTAATTGGCTTGCAAACGGAAATTGTTCGTTCTTAAATAATTTTTAGCTAATCAAAACAGCACAATACAAACTACCAACGTATCTTGGACATGTTAGAAGGTCACAAAGATTAGAGTCACTATTGAAGAGGTAATGCAATAAATATTTCTAATTAAATGTAACTAGATAATGCATAATTGAAATGTAATCCAATTTTCGTTATTAAAGATACTCTCGTATGAGATTTTTGCTACTAGAAAAAAAATTTATAAGTCCATTCTGTTTTTAATTTGGAATTTCATAATTTATACAAGTGTCCTATTGAGTCTTATTTTCGAAACAAATTTCTATGATACGTCAAAGTGATGCTTATATAAATTTTAGGGGTAAGTGATTATGATCTTTTTTAAAACATTCTCATCTAATATTATTCTATCACCGCCAAAAAGCATAATTAAACATGAACTATTTAAATCTCGCATTTCTTTTTGTTGCCTACGATTATTTTCCATGTAAGAATCACATTTAATTGAATATGCAATTTTTTTTAAGATTCAACATTCAAACTGTGTTAACTAGAACCACTAATTCTTTATATTACAAAAGAGCTACATAAAATTTCAACTTTTAAAAAATTTGTTATCCCAAAAATTAAATTACCAATGGAATAAGAAAATTCATGGAAATGTAAGCGATAATTAAAACTTCACATTATTTTACTATGGTTTGTTAGATTAAGCATTTAACGAAAAAATGAATCTAAACACTCTTTAATAAATCTTTGATGCTTCCTCTTCTCGCCTAAATCGAAAATAAAATGCAAAATGTGAATAAAATGAGAAGAAAATATCACGAAATTTAATGGACTTTGAATCATGACAAAAGTAGGGGACATATCCATCAAATCACATCAGTTTCTAAGCTGGGAATAGAATTTTTGCTCTTTGGGAGTCTTGTTATCGCCACATGCTTAATTATTGCTCTCGTGCGTGCGGGGTCGGTTCCATTCCTTAAACATCCCTAGTCATGGCTTCGGCCAAGCAACTCGTATGGTTATTTTGAAAGGGAAACTATCTTTTTAGAAACATAATTCCTTAATTTTTCTTTTATCAGATGATAACACATATAAAACGACAATACGACAACAAAGATAATAAAGTGCTAATCAACCAAGTGTTGGAGTTGAGTTATAAAGAAGTCTTCAAGATTTCGAGTTCGAATAATTTGTATATAAAAAAATTTCGTATGAAAATTTATTTATCATAGACTGGTGGCCCCAATACTGTGGGATAATAAAAAAAAAAGATGTTAAGTTCATTACTAAACATATCTTTAATTATTAAATACATTAATTTCTATCAAAGATGAAATTTATGATATAATGTTTTAGCTAAAATCATTAGTACGTTAAATCGAAAGTGGCATCAAATGTAAAATGATCTAGATTTGTGTTGCACTTGAGTAATCAATTGGCTTGCTCCCAAAGGGCATGCCAACAGTTCAAGGAAAATATAACGAGTAAATTGGGTAAATCTTAATTGGTAAATAAAAAGCTTTTTACCTCGAGAAAAAAGAGACCTTATACTTTCAAGAAAGAACTACTCTGTTGGTTTTATGCCATGCATGGACATTACCAAAAATTTAATTATATAATATATTATTAAACACATTTTTATCATGACTATAGATAAGTAAATCTATAAAAAAAAGAGATCAAATGTACGAAACGGTTTAAAAAATAAATTTATATAATATTGATGTCTAGGAAAAAAAATGTTAGTTTAGAGTTGTATGTCATTTTAATCTTTGTCTAAACACCTTTAGATTATGTTAGAATTCAAATAAAAAAGTTTCATGACGACATTTTTTATGTTAGAAAAATATATTTGATGCATACGTTAATTAAAATATTCCTAAGCACTTATTAGTATGTTAAATTTTGGATTGGTATTATTTTATCTCATTACATAATAATTAGTACTATTTTTTTTCAAAACTTGATTAACTACTAATCATGCCTTATTTATTATTATCTTAAAATTTGTGTTGAAATTAAAAAAAATACTATTCTTCAGATTATAATCTTAAAAATGTAATATGACTCGATAACTTTGTATTTAAAGTTTAACTAGTTTCACGAAGTTAGTGGAATTAAATTTCTAATTTTTAATTTATTGTTTTTTATTTCAAAAATATGTTATAATATTATCTTAAATGTGTTTTGAACTTTGAATTTTAATTTCATAATTAAAAGTATCTGATATAATTTCATATTTAAAAGTATCTGAATATTTAAAAGTACCTTATATTTAAAACTACTTGAAATAATTTTAATTTCATATTTAAAAGTAATTAAAAGTATCTGATATAATTTCATACATTTATCAATTGTGAGATATTAGATATAAAGTAGATCTAATAATTTATAAAAAAATATTTAAGAAAGAAAAGATTTTATATTCACATCTAACATCTTATGTAGCACCTACCTTTTTTCCTATCTAAATATGTATTTTTTATCAGAGTAAAAATAAAAAAATTGTCACTACAAGAATTATTGGATCCAGCGACAGATTTTTCTGTTGCTGATCTGTCGCTAAGTTGTCGCTAAAGAAAATAGCGAAAACTTAGCGACAAACCGACGACAACCGTGAATTGTCGCAAAAAACTAGTCGCTATTAGCGACATATTGTTTTGTCGCTAAATCTGTCGCTGAACCGTGGTAAAACTGTCGCTGGCCTATCGTTAAACTGTCGCTAAAGGAAATTGAATTTTTTAAAATTAGTCGCTACATTTGTCGTAAATCTGTTGCTATGCTGTCGCTAATCTATCGCTATGATATCAATAATTTGTCGCTATGTTGTCGCTAAGTTGTCGCTAGGCTGTCGCTATTCTGTCGCTATGTTGTCGCTATGCTGTCGTCGAATATCGTAAATTTTCGTAAACAGTATCGTGTTTCTGTTGCTATTCTGTCGCTAATATGTCTCTAATATGTCGCAAATTAGCAGACCCGCTTAAAATGTTTCATTCATTTATGAAAGAATTCGTATATACAACATAATATCATCATAGCAACCATTCATGCACTACACAATAAAGATGACATATAAACGTAATAAAGTTCAAAGTACTAACCACAAAGTCTAAGTCTGAAATAAAAGTTTCTAAGTAGTCATCACAAAGTCACAAAGTGTAAGTCGACAACACATGTCGAAGAGTATATCGTACAACATAAGTCAAATACACCATAATCTAATCGTCGGACGGAGGAGTACGAGGAGCAGAACGACCGCGAATCAAACTGAGGACCTCTAACA
>LTAE01000193.1:15322-29760 GCA_001647135.1 Pontederia paniculata | reverse complement strand
CCTGGCGGCGGCGGCGGCGGCCGCACCCCCGCCGGCAGAGCTGCCCTGGACCATTAGACGCTGGCTTACCACGTCGATGGGAGTCCACACGACCTGGGCGGCGACAGCGGCGCTGATGCCCGCAGCTGCCGAGGCCGCCGCGGCGGCAGCGGGCTCGGAGACTCCGAGGTGCAGGGTGGCGGTGCCGACGGCGCTCTTGGTCGCCTCGAGCGCGGCCATGTACAGAGCGCGGGCGGGGATCGTCCCCGCGAGAGAGGTGGCGAAACCGCGGTAGAACCCTCGCGGTCCCTCGTGCCGCAGGATGGCCGCAGCCGCCCGGAGGCACGAGGGAGGCCGCGGCGACGATACCTGGAGCCGCGTCTTCAGCACCACCGCCGGGTAGAGCGCCGCTGAGACGCCGGAGAAGAGCCCCGCGCCGAGCACGAAGAACCGCCACTTGTCCAGCATCTCCCAATCCACCTCGGCCGGCAGGTGAATCTCCGCCGTGGCCGCCGCGGCCGCGGTGCCCTCTTCCTCCTCCGCCCCCGTCGCCGCTGTAAAGCTCATTGTTCTTGAAGGAATCCTCAAGTTCTTAACCTCACCACCATCTCTAACAACTACAAAGCCAAAACCCTGATCCCTCTGTGGTATCCAAAAATTCTACACTAAAAAACGCAAAAAAAATCCCTTTTTTGCATCAAACTCTCAACTCTCGAGAGGAATACTTGACGGCGGCGAGCTCTCCGGCCGAATAAGTCATCTCTGGCGACGATCAGAAGATCAAAATCTTACTGTGTCAAACGTTTTAGAATCGGAGACGGGAAGAAGAAGAAGAAGAAGAAGGGAATGAATTTATCAGACGAAAAGGAGGGTTTCTGGAGATATTTATGGATGAGAGTAAAAAGCACATTGGTCCATATTTTCTAGAAAGTTCACCAAATACCCATTAATCTAATTTCAAAAAGTAGAATATCTTAAAATTAAACATTTTTTTCGGAACGGTTGAGGATGAAACACCTTCTATTTATTTATAGTAAAATGCGTTAATTTTTAAATTTATAATTTAAATTAAAATAATTTAAAATTATATTTTATTTTATATTAATTAAACAGTTATAGATATTTTAATTTGAACTACAAATTTAAAAATTGACGATTAATTAGATGGATGTTCAATAATAAAATACATGAAAGAGTGTCTCATCTTCATTAATTTTTTTTAAAAGGATTCTGAAATACTTTTCATGTGTTTCAATGAAATATATATATAATTAATCATCAATTTTTATAATTTAAATTAAAATAATTTATATATTTTTATATTAATTAGGTGATTATACGTTATTTTAATTTTAGACATATATATTTAAAAATCGATGATTAATTATACGAGTGTTCCATAATAAAACATATAAAAAAATGTTTCACCTCCATAAACACTTTTATTAATAATAAAAAAATCTTGATTTATGAAATAATCGAGAGAAATGTATATAATTTTGGGTAAAAAGTAGAGAAATTTATGTTTTTTTTTAAAAATTCTATAAAAACCAAATAAATGCGCAATGAGTTCTTATGTTAAATAAAATAGGGGATTCATGAATTTTGAAATATATTTTCTCATTAACCTTTTATTTCATCATTGTATATGCAGATTATTGATGACAGTGTTGGACAGTCAATGACCCAGAAATTCAATTATTATACTATTATTCTGAATATTTATAAATGTTAAAAAGTTTTAAACCATCAGATACTTTTTTTTATATTATAAAAAATCACTAATCCTGAACATACACTTCTTAAGTCATAACTAACCAACTAATATTCGAGTCCACTTGGTATTTGGTAATAAATAAGTTTCACAAAATTTCTTAATTTCCAAAAGAAAAATATTTTAAAGAGGCCAAAGTTTCAGTGGTGCAGTATGTGTATAGTTCACGTGTAATTGTAATAGTCCAAAAATGCATTTTAATCAAAATTATTGTACAATTTTATTTCTTTGGAAAAGAAATGTTTCCAACACAATGATTAATAAATAACTAAATCATCAATACAACCCAACAACTTGTGATATGGTCCTAAACTTTTTGATGGGCAAAAGAGAAAAAAATAGTAGTCCAAGCACGGGTTATAAAGCACACGTGGTTCCTGCTGGTTGACGTGGAAGGCCTAATCGGTTTCCCACTGCGTGTCGCGGGGCCGTCCGTACTTCCGGTTACCGGCATCTAAAGGTTAATCCCCCCGGCAAAAACTCAACGACCTGGAGAGAATGCACCCACAATTAGACCCACCTCCAAGTACGGCACATCAAAACTTTAATCTGTTATCAATATATATATATATATATATATATATATCATCATTTAGATTATTAAATATGAGATGATGATTAAAAATAAATAATTTATTTAAATTGAATGTTTATTTGTTTATTTTTATTGATAAATTTTAAATTTAATAATGTAGATAATAGAATATACGATGAAAACAAATAAACACAACCATAGGGTGTAAAGGGTTCACGTGAGAGTTATGGGTTTGGGTTGGTGGTGCTTGGAGTTGGACGCGCGCATCTGCCAAATGATCTACCAACCGCTTCCGTATATTATGGATAACGTATAGAAAACATACAACCCGTAATAGCAATTCTTTATTTAATATATAGGATATAACGGAAGTACACGATCAAATTTACGTATTTTTATCTCATCGAAAATTAAGTTAAGATAGAAATAAGAACATAATGTAGTGATTCATTTCTCGACTTGAGTATTAAAAGATCTCGAGTTTGAATTCCATCAATAAAATTTATGTACTTATTTATTTTCAATCTTTCATTTACTTGTATCAAGTTATGAACCTCCTTTTATAAAAAAAGTTAAATTTAATTAATTAAAATTTCATTAAATCCTTTAATATATATCTGATTGGCACAGATAATTAATCAGAGAAAGCTAATATTCTTAAGTTTGAATTTTAAAATTATTAATTTAATTAAAAAAATAATTTTTATTTTTTATTTTGACTTTAAATTAGACAGATATTAGTATTTCTAAATATCGAGGACTTAGAGTGAGTGAAAAAAAAATGTCAAATGAAGTGTTATGTATACATAATTGTTTGCGTATCAATTGTAGAACAAAGGGAGCTCCTTGATTATTTTGTTTCGTGGTCCCTAACGGAGGTACGTGATACGTCAAATAAAGATAAAGTCGCCCTTGTGCACGGTGTGCATCTCAATGTAAGTCGTTTTTTTGGATTTAATGAAGATATATACCCTATTTAAATAAAATATAATTTGTATTTTATTACTTGAATAGTTAAATATAGAATTTATAGTTAATGAAAATAAATAAAAAATATAATAAATAGATTATTTATAAAATATAAATTTTAAATAGATTATTTATTTTAAATTACATATTTTATATTTAGTGATTCTAACGATAAGATTATGGTGTATCCTACTTAAATAAAATAATTTTTTATTAATTTTTTTAAAATTTAATAGAGATGCATCCTATTTAAATATAGTAAATCGTGTACTTATTTCGAATAATTAAATATCAGATTTATGATTAATAAAAATAAATAAAAAATATAAATGTATGAAGAATGTCAAAGATTAAATAATTTTAAAAATAAGAGCGTGATTCATCTCTCGATTTGAGTATCGAAAAAAAATTCGAATTTAATTCTCACAAGTAAGTTCACCCACGTATTCTTCTATTTTCGGTGTTTCCTTTTTATATATCAAATCATAAGTCTCGTTTTGTAATCGAACAAAAATTAAATAATTTTTAGATTTAAATTTGGGACAATCAACTAACTCTATTATTTTTAACCAAGTGATTCTAAATCTGATCAATTCTATGTACATGATATAGTGGTATTTTTTTAAAGAATGAAATATATATGTATATTAAAAAACCGCAAACTAATGTATATACCTCATGTAAAAAATGATCCTATATTTTTTTCCGCTAATAAGAAATACAAATAAATTGCCTCAATATTTAAATATTTTATTTGTATAAGAAATAATGAAGTTAACAATTTTATCTTTATCAAGAGTTGGTTGATAAATTGATAAATGTTTCAGAAAAAGCACCGCCGTTAATAGAAAAAAAAAAGGAAGAAAATTTTGCACCCAACGCATAAAACATCGTCGTCTTCTGCATTGCATGACTGCATCAAATTTGTAGCCTACCATGACGCACGTCCTATTTCATTATTACGCTTTTTATGATGAGCTTTAAATATTGGAATTCTTCAATGTTTTAAATATTCAAGTGACTTCCTAATTGTTCTTTTAATACTAGAATATTTATTAAAGATATTCTTAAAAAAGTTTATGAAGAAAATTATTTTCTTGATATATAATTAGAATATATGAAGACAAATATTTTGAAAATATAAAAGAATATGACTTTGTTTTGAGAAGAACGAATTTTAATTTAGAAAAGGCTAATTTATTTCTTTAGATCTTCTTTTTTTTAAATTTCCCATTGATCAACTAAGTTTGAATTATTAGGTAAAATTGATAATTTTTTTGAAAAAAATATCAAAATAAAGAAAATAACAACAACATGGAGAGATGATAGATAAAAAATATCTGCAATGTGCTCAGAACTCGACAATCAAATTGCGTATTCTTTTATACACAAGTTCTAACCGGAACTAAATTAGTTCAGTACAATCTGTTGATCCATGTCAGAGCAGATGGACAAGTTTTTTTTTTAATTATATGTTCAAATCCTCGATATTCAAAATTATTAATATTTTACTAATTCGAAATCGAGATTAAGAGTAAAATAGTATTTCTTTAAGAGATTATTGACTTCTCTTATTTTTAGAATATATTTCTACTAATTAGGTTGATTAATCAAACTTAATTATATGAATATGCCTTCGAATGGATGAGTCCCATGAGACGACCTGAGATCAAAATACCATTTATATTTTCAATATTTCAATATTTATGCCGGAAAAGGTATTCACCACATATTGATTCAAAGGTATAAGACAACTACATAAAATTTGAAAGGCCAATTAGTCCATATGTTTGTTCACCAGATAGTTATTTAACTAATTCAGTCAATTTAGCTTAGGTTCTGGAAAGTGACACCCACCACAGATATTGAGATAAATTAGTCACTCAACCTGTACCATGTTTGCTACATAATTATCAATGACAATAATGGAGTTTAACCAAGAAGCCAAAATATACATGAACCAACTACCAGATTTCAAGGTGCTAATGAAAAGTGAGAATCTTATCAGGACCAAGAAAAGGTGAAACCCTACCAATGAGCTCAGAGCAATAACACAAGAAACAAATATATAAAATGCCTAAAACCGAGAATCAAAATGCAAGTAGCTAAAGAATATCAATCTTATTGCCACATTGCAGGACGAGCTCAGACAATTAACTTTCTACTAATAACCACCGAGGCAGTGGTAACTAAACTTGATGCATAGCCTAATGAGCTCTTTCAGGACGGACTCTGGTTTTTCTTTTTTGAGGGGTTTACTAGGATTAAAATCTTTTGTTGCTGCTGCATGCAACAGTGTGCTCAGCTGCAGCAGCAGTGATCCTCACGCACTTGCCATGAAAACATTTCTCACGAACCTCATATTATAATTCTTTTCTATGATTTTTACACATTTTGCAAATTCTTTATCTGCTATATTTTTTTGCATTCTTAATGGTTTTGTTGTTATTATTTTTAATCTTTTATTTGTTTGGTTGCAGAAATTTAAGGAGAAAAGTTTCACATTCAGACATCTTATAAATTTGATGACACCATGAGAATACAATCTCACCTCTCGAAACTCTTAAGAAATAATTTTTCACAACCTACGGATATCACTATCAAATAAAATCAGAAATAAAAGACAAAAATATAATAACCTTTCCAGCATAAGATTTCTCTTGCCATCATATTGTTTATTCTTATAGAGGATGGTAAGACATGTGTCAATCAACTAGAGGCGAACCCTAAGGTATAAAAGGAAGATGAGAACAACCTTGGAGAGGGTTCGCCACTACCGAGAGGAAAACGACAGGGATTGGCCACTGCCGAGAGGAGAGGAGAGGAGACAACCATTGTTAAAGTTCGAGAGTGAAGTTCCTAGCATAGAAGAGATCCCAAGTTGAGTTTCATGTGGATTGTGAATTGCAGCGAGAAAGAAGGGGGAAGATAGGAAGAATCATCGATATTTTCAATTTTTAGTTGTTTGTAATATTTGAAATTGGTTCTTACCATTATGATTTTGGAATGTTCGTAATGATTTTAATCGGCTAAATATCCTAGTCTGGACATGGGAGTGTTAGAAAACTTCTACTTATTGTATTGAACTCATTTGGTCGAATATATTTTCATTATAATCGTCTATTCTACTCTTGTGCTTACTATGTTTATTTCATGTGATGCTTGGATTCATTGATTGTTCTTATGATTGAGGCTAAGGCGTGATCTCATTTCAAATATATGCTCGATAAGGTAGAGATTATTGTTAGGTACTACGATCCTAGAAAGAGGTCATCATCGATTTCCTATTTCAGCGGAGGTGTTGGCTGAGAAGTAACACTTCCCGTTGAAGGAAATCCATAAGGGGCTAAGGAGTTCTTGACAAATGAATATTGAGTAGAACAGATAGGGATCCATAGGCATCGAGAGTTGCCCATAGCGACCTCCTAGATATTCATGTTTTGCAAGTCTTATCTATGAGAGTAGTGAGATCTACCATTCATTTATCCTAGATTGTCATTAGCTCGGTTTAATGTTTCAACAACAAGGACAAATTTGAAAACATCTCCCATGTTCAGATGTTCATCTCCCATCGAGCATTGATTTCTTCTTTCTTTGCATTGCTCTTGTTTCTTTTAACTTGAAAACCCCAAAAATATATTATGTAATTTCTTTTTCATATTTAGGTTTCATTAGCAACATTTTATTTCTCAAGCAAATATTACTCCTCTCCACGATCCGTTTAAAGTAGTTAAGTGAATGAGTTTCAATATTTCTATGAATTCGACACTAATATACTACAAGGAAGGTTACAACTAAAGTGTGTGTTTAAGAAAATGAAATACTTTTAAAACTTACTGATTGGATTCATTCACCTACTCCAACTTCAAGGAATTCACACCCGGATGATATTACCGGTGTAAACTTTCACCCACTATGAGCACGGAACTATACATATTTTCACACCTCGCACACATCATCACATCACAACAGATGAAAAACTCATCTAGTGTGGAGTCTTTGCCACATGCACCACACTGTTGAAAATTGATCTGAAAGTAGAAGTATATTTTAGGAGTCTAGAATTAGAAACCAGAAAATTGTATCAGTGCTATTAGTGGGTGTGTATGCATGTAGTGGGTGATTTTTTAGGCAGAATCATGGTAGTTATTAGTCCTATATATGTATTAAGTCAAGTCTTTGTAATAGAGATTTCAGAGGTTAAAAAAAATCAGTTTCCAGTTTTAGAAAGCACAACAACAACCCCCCTCTCTCTTGGCAGTACTGCAACCCCACTACAGGAGATTCTCTCTGCCTTCCTCTTCTTGTATGTAACCTCAAAGAAGGGTGCATATTTCTTCTTCTTAGCAGCAGCAATAGATGAAAGTATAGTTAAATCTAACAAATTGGTATCAGAGTCAAGTTGTTCCAAGTTGAGACCAAGATGACTGAGATGAGCAATACAACAGTCAATGTCACACAACCAACAATTCCAGTGTTTAAAGGAGAAAACTATGAATTCTGAATTATCATGTTGAAAACGTTGTTCAAATCTCATGGTTTGTGGGACTTGGTGCAAACTGGCACTGGAACTACACCCGAAGATCTCAAGAGGGATGCAAGAGCATTGTATTTCATACAATAGGCAGTAATTTTTCTCGAAAATTGCAGCAGCAGAAACTGCAAAGGCAGCATGGACAACCTTGAAAACAACATTTCAAGGGAATGATAGTGTCAAAACAATCAAACTTCAAGGCTTGCGTAGGGATTTTGGAACACTTCTTATGAAACCAGAAGAACCGGTGCAGTTTTTTTCCGACGAAGGTGAAAAATATGGTCAATCAAATTAGAACTTATGAAGATGATCTATCTGAGCAAACTATGGTTGCCAAGGTGTTAAGGAGTCTAACACCAAAGTTTGATCATGTTGTAGCAGCAATTGAAGAATCAAAGGATTTATCCACATATATCTTTGATGAATTAATGGGTTCATTGTAGATTCATGAAACCAGATTGTCTAGGACAAAAGTGATGAAAAGGCTTTTTAGACAAAGGGGGAGCCAACAAAAGAATTTTTCTCTAACAATCTGATGGCAGTGGTAGAGGAAAAGACAACTCAAGCAGAGGAAGAGGTTGTGGAAGAGCAAATAATGGTGGAAGATGTCGTGGCAGTTCCAAAAAGGAATTCAATGCTATTATTGCAACAAGTTTGGGCATTATTTGAATGCTACATGAAGCAAAGAGAGGAAGGTAAAATTAATTATGTAGAAAACGAGAAGATGATGGGAAACCCTCACTATTCATGGCATACAACATAGAAAGCAA
The DNA here is from genome assembly GCA_001647135.1 of Pontederia paniculata. Taxonomy (NCBI): domain Eukaryota; kingdom Viridiplantae; phylum Streptophyta; class Magnoliopsida; order Commelinales; family Pontederiaceae; genus Pontederia; species Pontederia paniculata. Next base: position 21,199 of record LTAE01000193.1, on the reverse strand, counting down.
AATTGATGCAAGCAGCGTCTGCTTTCTTGACAGTGGATGTTCGAACCACATGACCGAATACAAGCAACTCTTTGAAGAATTGGATGAGACATTCAAACTGAAGGCGAAACTTGGTGATGACAAAATGATTCAAGTTGAAGGGAAGGGCAAAGTTGTGGTTCACACCAAAAAGAATGGTATGAAAAACATGTGCAATTAAGAATAGAGAAACAAATCAAGTGTTGGTTGAAGTGAACATGACAATCAATAAATTGTTTTCTTTAGAGATCTCAAATGTGGAAGAAAGAGTAATGGTGGAAAAAGAATTGAGTCTCTCCCAGTTGTGGCATCTCAGGTATGGTCACCTACATATCAATGGTCTGAAATTGTTGAACCACAAACAAATGGTTCACGATTTACCAGAAATTGATCAAATTGATGTTTGTGAAGGATGTATGTTTGGTAAACAGACAAAATTGTCATTTCCTAAAGGACAATCCAGAAGAGCAACATAAGTACTTGAAATTGTGCATGCAGATTTGTGTGGTCCCATGCAAGTAGAATCACTTGGATGTAGCAAATACTTTTTACTTTTTACTAATGATTACAGTAGAATGAGTTGGGTATATTTTCTCAAAAGCAAGGATGAAACTTTCAGTCATTTCAAAGTTTTTAAAGCTTTTGTGGAGAAACAATAAGAGAATAAGTTAAAGGTGCTAGGAACGAACATAGGTGGTGAATTTTTGTCAAAAGAATTTATTAATTTTTGTAAATAGAAGGGATACATCATGAATTAACAACACCTTATACACCTGAACAAAATGGTGTAGCAGAGAGGAAAAATAAAACTGTAGTTGAGACGAGAAGGAGCATGCTGATATGTAAAAAAATGCCAAATAAATTCTGTGTCGAGGCACAACAATATATGTACTGAATGTATAACTAACAAAAATAATTTTGGATCGAACTCCTTTTGAAGCATGGTTTGGCAAAAAATCAAGAGTAATTCATTTGAGAGTATTTGGATGCATAGCCTATGCATTAATAAATTCACAAAAGAAAACCAAATTAGAAGGGAAGTCACAAAAATTCATGTTCATTGGATACTGTACGCAAACTAAAGGATACAGGCTATACAATCCAGAAAATGGAAGAATTATAGTGAGAAGAAATGCCATGTTTGATGAAGATGCAAGTTGGAATTGGAGCAAGAAGGAAACCTCAACAAAGACTAAAATGTATGAAGATGAAGAGGGCAACAATGAGCAGCAAGATCCTACTGAAACTGAGCAGCAGTTTTCTAGTTCTAGCAGTAATTCAAATGATTCAAGTGGTTCAAGCTCTGATTCTGAACTTCATCTACCCTTGAATCAAGTGTTTCAAAGGAACCCATCAAGGATGGTTAAAATTGGTTAAGAATTATATGAGATCACACAAATGCTCCTTGTTGAAGATCCAACAACCTATGAAGAGGCAGTAGGAAAGGAAGAATGACGCACTGCAATGAAAGAAGAAATACAAGCAATAGAGAAAAACAAGACTTGGCAACTAATGGTACTTCTTGAAGGTAAAAATGTAATTGGTGTTAAATGGATCTTCAAAACTAAACTTGTTGCATATGGCATAGTACAAAAGTTCAAGGCTAAGCTCGTGGCAAAGGGATAAACATAGGAATATGGAGTAGATTATGAAGAAACTTTCTCACTAGTGGTCAGATTTGAAACTGTGAGATTACATCTAGCCTTGACAGTCCAATTGAAAAAGAATGTGTACCAATTTGATGTTAAATCTACCTTTTTTTAATGGAGATCTAAAAAAGGAAGTATATGTGCAACAACCAAGAGGGTTTGTGGTAAAAGAAAAAGAAAGTTATGTTTATAAACTTTCAAAGGAATTGTATGGTTTGAAACAAGCACTAAGGGCATGGTACAACAAGATTGATTCATATTTCATCAATTCTGGTTTTAAGAGAAGAAAAAGTGAGCCTAAACTATATGTTAAAAGGAGAAGGAATGGAGAATTGATATAGTGCATTTATATGTTGATGATATGATCTATATGGGTACAAATGAGCACATAGTAGCAGAGTTCAGAGCAAGCATGAAAAGAGAATTTGAGATGTCAGATTCGGGCATGATGAGTTATTTTCTTGGATTGGAGGTGAAACAAGAAAATGTTAGCATCTTTATCTCTGAAAAAAAGTATGCAAAGGATATACTTAAGAAGTTTGTAATGCAATGTTGCAAAGCAGCAACTACAACCATGAACATCAATGAGAAGCTAACAAGAGAAGATGGTACCGATTTCTATGATGAAACTCAATTCAGAAGCTTAGTTGGAGGACTAATTTACGTAACTCATACAAGACTAGAAATATTATATGCAGTTGGAGTAATATCAAGGTTCATGCGCAAGCCAACCAAACATCACTTTGGAACAACGAAGAGGATATTGAGATATATAGCAAACACTTGCAACTATGGAATAAGGTATGACAATACCAATTTTACTAATTTAGTTGGGTATTGTGACAGGGACCGGGCATGGTGCATAGAAGAAAGAAAGAGCACATCAGGCCAAATCTTTCTTCTTGGAACTAATGCAACAATGACACTTTCATCATCAGAAGCGGAATACATAGCCACTCAATTCAGCAGCTTGTCAAGCAGTGTGGCTCAGGAAGATTCTTGAAGATGTTGAACAAAAGTAGCAACAACCTACTCCAATCTATTTTGACAATCAATTAACAATTTTCATGACAAAGAATCCAGTGTTTCATGGAAGATCCAAGCATATTGACATTTGTCTACATTACATCAGAGATTTGGTTGTAGAGAAGACCGTGAATATGAAGTTTGTGAATTCAGAAGGTCAGAAAGCAAATAGTCTGACAAAAGCTCTGCCACTTGGCAAATTTGAGAGCATGAGGAAAAAGCTTGGTGTCGTGTATTTTGGATCAAGGGGGAATGTTGAAAATTGATCCGAAAGTAGAAGTATATTATAGGATTCTAGAATTAGAAACTAGAAAATTGTATCAGTGCTATTAGTGGGTGTGTATGCATGTAGTGGGTGGTTATTTTTAGGCAAAATCATGGTATTTATTAGTCCTATATATGTATTAAGTCAAGTTGTAATAGAGATTTCAAAGGTTAAAAAAACCAGTTTTAGAAAGCACAACAACTCCCCCCCCCCCCTCTCTCTCTTGGCAGTACTGCAAACCCCACTACAAGGGATTCTCTCTACATTTCTCTCCTTGTGTGTAATCTCAAAGAAGGGTGCAGATTTCTTCTTCTTAGCAGCAGTAACAAACGAAAGTACAGTTAAATCTAACACACACACACACAGAAGGTGTCTCCAAGTTCCTCTTCATCTTCATCATACCCTTTCTTCAATTACACCTTTAGAAAGTTGATCGGGTCCTCGATTGCTCGTTGATTTGTTGTTACAAAAGATAGGAAGCTTAATGTTTAGAATTGAAAAGGGACACCATGACATAATAAGATGACACCCCACAAGTTTGTTAGTATAAATTTAAGCTAAAATTAGTCAAGATTCGATTGGAAGCAAATGATTACATGAAAGACTAAGCATGAAAATGGTATATCTTCTCGTTCTACATAAAACACATGCCCATAAAATACAAAAGACACATTTGCACTCCCAGGAATGTAGTTTCTCTCATTGGAAACATAAAATAGTGGTATGACTCATAAAGGCAATAAGACTTGGATTTGGCATATTTCTAGTTCAAAAAGAAAAGAACTAAGAGTTGCAACGCATTAAATGTTATTGATCTAACCCTGCTATCACTTGACAATGGATAACTTTAACTTACACATTTATGTAATGAAGAAATATATTGAAAGATCATATTAGAAAGATTTATGCAAGCAAACCAAGTTTATACATATGTGATACTAACTAATAGTTGTTCTTCAATAATTCAAAAAAATTTGAGCAATAAAAGAGAAAATATGCCATTTTATGGTTTGACTTTGTTTTACTAGTGGCCCTATTAGGTGTAGCTAACCTGAGTGTGTCCATTCCATTCACAACCTCATAAATCGTAGGAAAATCACTTATCATATCAAATAGATGCTGACTACAAATAAAATTGAAAGAACTCAAAATAGAATAAAAGTCAGATAATGAGATCTCAAGGAGCCACATGAAAACTACAATGAAAGAGACAACAATTCAAATTCAAACATATATAAAAATTATCACACACAAAAAGAATTTACCATAAATTTTCTCTTAAACATATTAATTTGGCCACTCACCGTTTATTTTTGTCAAAATAATTTCTAGCACCGAAACAAAATGCAACAGTCAATAGTTATGAGTCACTAAGAATAGCAATCCAAGATATTCAGTCTTTCCTAGCATGCCATTTCTCATAAAGTTAATACCCAAAACAAGGTCAGGAAGCTATTGAGGTACCTCATCATCAGGAAAATTGACTTTTCATTTCTCATCGGGAAATCCAAAATAGCATAGGTTTCCCTTTTCTACAGAGAGTACCGATGAATAATAATCCCACATAAAAATCTTGACATAGTTAAGTTACTCTTAAGCTACACAAAGTAATTGTCTATAGATAATGTATACAAATATTCTATTGCAAAATATCATGTAGAATATGAATCTCGTAATTTTTTTATGAATAAAAGTTGAGTTGCACTAAGGCACAATTAACTGTACTATGATAACCAAAAACCAAGTGAAAAATACAATTGTATATATTTTGGAATCATATCTCGAAATTCCTTGTTAGTTGTTAGTATGGACACAATTTAGAAAGCAAATAAACACATTTTTGTGAACCAATAAATGACATATGATCCTAGTCAATATTGTTGGGCTTTTAATTATGCGGGCCCGACATGACAAAGAAAAAAAAAGGAGTTTGACTCTAAGTCAAACACGTGAGGGAGTTATTAAAGGGAGAGAGAGAGAGTCGTCAGGTTAGGTGTGCGCAAGAAGAGAAAATTTTTTTTTTCTGCCACCGCTCACGCACGTCCGCCGACGAGAGAGAAAAATAGACAAGAGAGAAATTTTTTTGGTGTTCGTTTGGAGGCAAGTTTTGATCTGTTTTCAACGAGACTTTATGCAAAAATTCTCTACAACCTTCTCATCAATCTCTGGTATTTCAGTGAGATCCTTCTGACTTCTATTCCGGTTTTCGGAGAGATTATTCTGTGAGATCCAAGATGATTTCTTGAGCCTTTTATTTCTGTATTCCTCTGCTGAGATCAGAGAAGAAACTTTGCATTCTGCTATTTTTCGTAGTGGAAGATTTGCTGCTCGCTCCCGTAGTTTTTTTCTCCCACCTTGAGAGATTTTCCACGTAAATCTTGTGTGCCTCTAGTCTGATTTAATTCTCTTTATTATTGCCATCACCCCATTTAAATTTATGCATTAAGGGAAAGAAGATAATTTCGCAAATATTGTTCAGCCTTTTCCCATCAATGGCATCAGAGTCCGAGTTATCAAATTGCATAAATTTAATGGAGGAGAATAATGCCCCCAACCGGATGCCTGTGTTGATAGGACCAAATTATTCTATTTGGAAACCTGGGATGATAGACTATCTAAATTGCAGAGACCTTTATGATCCAATCGAAGGTGATATTGCAAAATCCGAGGACATGGATGACACAAAGTGGCGGAGATTAAAAATCAAGACAGTTGCACAAATCCGATAGTGGGTCGACGATAAGGTGTTTCATCATATTGCAAATATTGATGAGCCTAATAACATATGGGAAAAAAATTATAAGAGATGTATGAGCGTAAATCACCACAAAATAAGATATTATTGATGAAGAAACTTGTCAACTTGAAGTATAAAGATGGTCATTCTGTTGCAGAACATCTGGGTAGCTTTCAAGAATT
>LTAE01000192.1:69169-104801 GCA_001647135.1 Pontederia paniculata | reverse complement strand
AGAAAAGATCGAATCGTCTGGACGGACCGCGTCATCGGATGTGACCCGAATCGTCAGACGCGATCTGGATCATCACCATGCATAAGAAAACGTGCGCCGTCAACCTGGTCCGCATCGGAGACACATCCAGAGTTCAACGTCGGCAAAAAGGAAGAATTGTGTGCAACGCGATCGGCGTCGTGAACGCGATCTGCGTCGGCGAACGCGGTCCGTGTCCGTGGACGCGGTCCGTGTTCGTCTCTGTCGGCCGCACATTAAATCCCGAGATCTGGTGTCCAGATCTCCATAAAAACTTCGATAAAACATATAAAAAATCATGTAGAAATCATCTAACATCATTATCAAACCGAAAACTCATGTCTACTCAATCTAAAAGATGAATTTCATGGAGAATTTCTAAGGACCCCCTTACATACCTCGTTTCCAGTCAAATCCCTGTTGAAACTTTTTGTTCTTCCCCTCCTTACTATTGTCCTACGCTCCACGGTTGTTCTCTTTCCTTTGACACAAATCCCCAAACAATGAGTAGATGAAATCAAAAACTATAAACCCTAAAAGAAATCATGTCTTACCTAGAGGGAGAGAGAGAGAGAGGCTTGAGGGAGAGAGACAGCTAGGGCAGAAAATAATGAGAGGTGGAGAGAAATTATGAGGGTTTGATTCTTTATATAGGGGTTTGAGGTGAGAGAATTACCTAAATGCCCTTAGTCAAATTAGTCAAAAATTGAATTCTATTCTAATTAGAATTTCTGGGCTTTACAGAAGGATTTATCCCGGGTTGAAAGATCGGAAGTTAGTAGTACTCGAGTTCGAACTCTGGAGTCACTAATTTGATCAGAGAAATATCATTCTGCTCTTTGCCTCAAATCTGAATTAGTAGGATGCTAGTAGGCCTAAACTTCAAGCGGCTACTCAAAAAAGTCATTTCTAAATATTTGGTAGATTTAATTTCTTATTGGTTGTAAGATAGATTTACCTGTTTCCTGTGAGTGATTTGTGGAGGCCTTCAATTGGTTTATAATATTTTACTTCAAAGGTGAGAGTGAGACTGTGAAAGCTAATGGCTGAAGATTTCTGCAAACCCTCCAGTTTCTTTCTTTTTCAACTTTTTTTAAAAAATACAAAATATTGAAAAACCTATCTTAAAATTATTTTTTTCAAGATTGATTTGTTCAAAAATAGCATATTTGAAGAAATTGGATAACGTCATAGTTAATCATGCACCAGGGACGAAAATCTTATGAGTGATTTTTTGACTAAATGAGGTTAAAATTACAAATATTGACTATTTTTTTATTTATTTCATTATAGAAGTCATTAATTTCCATTTTTAACAAAAAAATGAGTTTAAAACATAATAAAAGAATGTGGAAATGGAAAAGAAATGGAGGAAAAGGAAACGAGTGGGATATTATAAAGTTAAGGCATCTATTTCAAACATAAAAGTTACTGCTATTCGACCTTGTATTTGGATCCTTTTGAAAAAAAATGTGAGATTAAAACTTGATCCGATGATAACTCACTCTGTTGATTCAACGGATGATCTGCAATTCCACCTTTTTTTGTGGAATTAAAAAATTCAACCGACGAGCAAGCGATAAGATTAAACATCCGATGGATTGTGTGCATACCATTTTTTGTGTTATCTTTATTCTCATGCATGTTCGATAAAAAAATTAGAATAACTCACTTATTCTATATGATATCCAGTAACCAAACTGTCACCTTAAAGTGTACTCATTTCCAACAAAATTTAGTCTGCCCATTTCCGGTCTCACACCGTGGACATAGAAATTAGAATACATTGTCCTAAACAATCCAAAGGAAGAAAATGAATTAACTAAGCCAGATTCATTGACCATTTGGCATTTCGCAGCTGACACATATTATTGTACTATGCTATATTTATTTTTAAAAATAAATAGTTATCATAATATCTAATTTAAAAATAAATATACCATTTGGCTATTTGGCGAATCTGACAGAGCGTACAATGCCGTAGACGCCAGTCATGACCAATCACTTGTTTCACAATCGGATATTATTTATGAACTGCGATATGATTTAATATCTGCAAAAGTTGGAAAAATAACAACTAATACTAGTGTTGTCAAATAGGTTGATGCCTTTATTTTCATGTCTGTGTATAAATTAGTATCAGTCAATTTACAAGTACACCCATGAAAAAATATTGTTCCTCAGTTATTCTATCTAGCTATATATCTAGAAATCAGAGTGATATGTCTACATAAAAATAGTCTTAAATAAATCAAATGATTAATTAGATTTTTAATAAATGAAATGTATCTTTTTGATATTCTCGTAAGATTTAGCACTTGACTAATTTGAAATTAAGATAAAGAATAAAAATAATATTTCTTTGATCAAATTGGCGATTTCAAAATTTGAACTCGAGGTTACTAACTTTTTATCTCTCAATTTAGGACACATTTTTACTATTCAAGTGTACCAATCAAATTTGATTAAGAATCAAATGCGTTAACACAAAAAGAATAACAAGATGCATTAAACGATAGACAAGGATGGCAGGATTGTGACCCTGCCTAAATTAATTATTGACTTTGTTGTTGACCCAATGTAGCACGTTGGATGTGACCAAAGTGGCTTCCTAATAATAATAATAATAATAATAATAATAATAATAATAATAATAATAATAATTGTGTGACGGTGTGCTACTTGGCGAGGTCGCCATTTTTGACTCCATATGCTTTCACAGTAGCAACGTAATGGACACCACGCTGCATGCATGCAATTAGTATCACATCTCAACGTCCCTCTATATATAGATCATGCATGCGTTCTACAAGTAACCAATTACCATAGCAAAGTTAAACGTATACGATTCCCTACGTACGCAGCAATGTCCTCCTCCTCCACCACCACCATGGCCGCCTTCCTCGTCCTCTTCCTGACTTCGGTGCTCGCGTTCCCCTCTGCGTCGGCCAACGAGAACAACCTCCTCCTCACAGGAGACGTCCTCGGCAAGGACGAGCAGCTGTCCAACGGTGCCGCCGTCTTCGTCATGCAGAATGACTGCAACCTGGTGCTGTACAACAAGGGCAGCGGGTTCGCGTCGAACACCTACGACAAGGGCACCAACTGCAGCCTCCTCCTCACCGACCGCGGCCAGCTCGTCGTCAGGAACGCCGCCGGCGCCGCCGTCTGGGCCACCAAGCCTCGCTCCAAGGTCGGCAAGTACGCGGCCGTGCTCCGTCCCGACGGGCAGTTGACGGTGTGCTACTTGGCGAGGTCGCCATTTTTGACTCCATATGCTTTCACAGTAGCAACGTAATGGACACCACGTTGCATGCCTGCTATTAGTATCACCTCTCAACGTCCCTCTATATATAGATCATGCATGCGTTCTACAAGTAACCAATTACCATAGCAAAGTTAAACGTATACGATTCCCTACGTACGCAGCAATGTCCTCCTCCTCCACCACCACCATGGCCGCCTTCCTCGTCCTCTTCCTGACTTCGGTGCTCGCGTTCCCCTCTGCGTCGGCCAACGAGAACAACCTCCTCCTCACAGGAGACGTCCTCGGCAAGGACGAGCAGCTGTCCAACGGTGCCGCCGTCTTCGTCATGCAGAATGACTGCAACCTGGTGCTGTACAACAAGGGCAGCGGGTTCGCGTCGAACACCTACGACAAGGGCACCAACTGCAGCCTCCTCCTCACCGACCGCGGCCAGCTCGTCGTCAGGAACGCCGCCGGCGCCGCCGTCTGGGCCACCAAGCCTCGCTCCAAGGTCGGCAAGTACGCGGCCGTGCTCCGTCCCGACGGGCAGCTCGCCGTCTACGGGCCGTCAGTGTGGTCGACGCCGGACTTCCAGTTCGGCCCCTCCGTTGGCGCGCTCGAGAGCCAGCTGACCAAGGCCGCGCCGCTGACGAGGAACATGCTGTTCACGGATCAGATCATGCCGGCCAACGCGGAGCTGACGACGAGGGACTACACGCTCCGGATGCAAGACGACTGCAACCTCGTGCTCACGAAGGCCGCACTGGGCACCATCTGGGATTCGAGCACCACCGGCGAGGGGAAGAAGTGCGTCGCGAAGCTCGACCACTACGGCGAGCTCACCGTCCATAACGAGCACTCGAAGGAGCTGTTCATCACGGGGCTCGCGTCCAAGAAGGGAGACTACGTCCTCATCCTTCAGATCAACGGCCAAGCCGTCATCTACGGCCCTTCGGTGTGGTCCACTGCTGCAGCTTGAGAACCAGTCCTTTGCATTACTGCACGAGTTCTCAAGTTTTAAGTGCTTTTTTAAATGGTTTCATAAATTAATGTTCAATCGGAAATAAACGCTTGTAATAATGTACGGTTGGGTTTGTGAAAAGAAATAGCAAACTAACCGGAATCCGTATTGTATTCCACATTTCTCCTTACACAATAATAATTTACGATTGATGCAATTTGAGTAAAGTTTTGATTAGTATTAGTAATGTGTGATGTATATTACTCTAATATAGGTTTGTATACTAAGATATATATATTGCTAGCAGTGTAATCATAAGCTTGTTTTTTTAATGGGAGACCTATTTACTTACATTGACTTTTTTGTGCAATCTCGTACTATATTTTCTTTTGACTAAAATGAACTCTTAGACAAAGTAGAAATAGAAAGATTCGAAAAAAGGAATGTGTAGTGCACTTGTACAGAAAGTAACGATACTTTCTGTATAAATAAACAGTATTCAATTTTTTTTTACAGATAGTGTCGTTACTTTTTGTTGTGCTACACGTACAACACTAAAAGTGCGCTACTCTCTGCCCCCATTTAAGAAAAGCAGTTTATTTTCATACATATATATGATTTGCTTTTGATATATAACTCCAATTATATAGAAAAAAATTATTTTACAAATATAAATGATGATGACCGTGTGAGAAGGAAATGCATAAATTTCTATTTTGAAATGGTTAATTCATTTTGTCAATAATTATCTTTTTCCACCAACCACTTCTTGAATTACTGGAAAGTGAATGAAATTGTTTCTTTAAGTGCTTTTATCAAAACAATAGGAGCTAGTGTTCTATAATTCCAAAAATGCATGGAGAGGTATTTGGTGATTTGGCTTCTTATTTGTTGTGAGAATGTTTGAATAAGCAGATTTGTCTGTGCCGTGAGTGATTGTTCATTGATGTGTAGGTCTCCGATTGGTTTATAAAGTATTAATGCAAGAGAGTGAGAGTCGTGAGACTCTGGAAACCTTACACCATTACCTTTGGCATGAACAAAGAGATATACCGGCAACTAAGACTGATAATATGTCAGGTCGTTCGTGAGCGACTCATGATTTAGTCTATTTTGAGTCTTGCTTGACTTATCTTTCTAAATAAATAAATGAGACTCAAAATTAAGATTTAATATTTTTATTTAAATATACTTAGCTCATCTATATTAGACCTAGTTTATTAGCTTATAAGTTCAACTTATATAATTAGTATATATTATTAATAATTTTGATTAAAAAAATTAAATATAATGTCGAAAGAGGTAAAATCACTTTAATTCGAAATTATTATTAATTTTAATGTGTTAGATATATACAATACTAAAGCACAAAATATTTTTTTTAATATTATAAATATAATTTAAAATATAATTTAATATATATTTATTAATTAATAAATATGACTTAATAAGTTATTAAGCTAGGTCAGACTTCTTGAATTTAATAAATAAGTCAGACTAAACTTAATTTATAAGTCTATTATAGGTCTTTGGCCTATCTAGTTTATTAAAGACATGATCTATTTAAGTGTTGGCCTAGTTCGGCTCGGTTCGAGTCCACCCCCATCGGCAACTTTACATGGAAAGAAAAAAACTCATGGGATAATCATAGAATATTGTCAAATAAATATTAACATCTTTCATATTTTTGTCCCAATATGAAATAGTAATCAAGTAGAAAAATATAAACAAATATCCTCAAATAAATATGAAAATAATTGATGTGAATAATTAATGTGAATAATTAATGTGAATAATATGATCATCTGACTGCTATAACTATCTATTTACTATATATAATTATCTATTTAGTATATGATTAACTTTGAGGTTCAAGAATCATCTTGTCTTTTTTATGTCACATCACCACCAGAGAGAGCAAACCCCTATCTATTTTTTCTTTTATGGTTTTTCTCGGCATCACACAAGTAGAAAGAAAAAAAAAGACATTTATTTCTTTTATCCCAAAGTTTTAAAAACCACATTTAATTAAAATCGCTTGGAGTCCAACAAATCTTCCTTTCTAGAACATGAGAAGTTAAGAGATTTTCCGTTAAAAATCATTGTTAAGTTTTTATGTCTGTTGATCTAAGCACATAGTTCCATATTTTTTTTTCATTTTGACTTTTATTTAGCTTCCTCTCTTCATTAATCATTGAATATTTGGAAACCTTAAATCTTCTGATGATCTCTTATAGATTTTCTAAGTTGAGTAGCTGTTTGTTGCTCCTTCTCAATATTCGACATTTGTATCATCATCATTAGTTCAAGTTCAACATGTACATAATCACTATTCCATCTATTTGATATACTCAAATTTTCATATTCAGGAAATACTACAATTCTGTTTATGATAATTTTCTTCTATGGATCCTAGAACTTCTATTCAGACTTTACATCTCCATAATGTAGAAATTCAGATACACTCTTTAGTTTTATCATACAAGTATTTTCTTTATTACTTTAAAGCATGTGCCAATTCTTTGCAACAAAAAAATTCAAATGAAAATACGAAATATTCTTGTTAGTCTATAATTTTTAGGAATATTAAAATCTCATAATAAAGATCTATCAATTAAGTAGCACACAATATTGATATATTTACACTAAAATGACCTTGAAAGCTTAGCTCTTTTGGGCATATATCTGATTTTGCACATAATGATTCTGTAAGTTCTTTATGCACTACCATTATTTCTGGATTAACCTACACTATTTTCTCATGTCTCAAGCTGTGCAATACCCTCCAATTTCTTTCTTATTCAATTTTTTTTCAAAAAATTGTAACACATATGTTTTACATTTACTTTTCAAGAGTGATTTGTTCAAAAAGGCATGTTTAACAAGATTTGATAATGTGATAGTTAATATGTTGATAGAAAGAGTGAATTACCTAACTTGACTAAGAAAAAGTAAATGAACAAGACTGGTTTCATGTATCAGAGAGGAAAAATCCTATGACTGATTTTTTTTTTACCTAAACGAGGTTAATATTTCAGATATATACTGACTGTTTTGATTGTTCTCATGGGAGAAGTCATTTATCTTATTTTTAAGAAAAAATGACATTAAAACATAATAAAAGAAGGAAAATGAAAAAGAAAAACAAGTGGCACATTAATGTTCCTTTGAGTGTAAACTAGAACACTACCCACCAGTGACAAAATTGCACTTGGTTTCCAACAACCAATTATTAGTCATATGGCCGTTCCTGATCTCACACTGTGGACTTAGAAAACAGAATAAATTGATGGCTATGTGACACAATAATCATTTAAACCATCCAAAGAATGAAAAATTTAACTCGTCAGATTCAATGGCCATTTGGCAGTTGGCAGTTGACAGCTGATACATATACAACATATACATTATTGACAATACACGAGGACGCGTATCATGTATTTATCAAAACTTGAATACGAAATTATTAAATTCTGAATATATCATCTAAAGCTCAGATAACTAGTGGTATAGCAATTAGATGAATGCAGCCTAAACCAATGTAATGCAAGTCCTAGTAAATGTATCCAAATGCAGCTTGCTTGCATGCATTTTTTAGGCAATCATTTTCACTGCAGACAATGCATTAGACGCCAGTCATGACCAATAACTTGCTTCGATATAAATATTATATCAATAATTTTGTATCAAAATAAGCACTCTAACTTTTTTATTTTAACATTTAGCTTTTTAAACTAAAATTATTAATACTTCTAATTCATACACTTACACTCTTTAACCCTTTTCATTAGTCAGTATAAACCATATATTTGCATATGCAGATGCCACATCAAATAAATAGCAAAAATTTCCAGTAAAATAAAGTTCAAATATCTCCCCTTGATATCGTCACTTCATTTAAATCAACCGTGCACTTCACATCCGAAAAAGAAGAAGAAGACAACTTATGTAATAATTACATGACCTGATAGATCTCTTATCCAGTCGCGAATGGAGGACGAGAGGTCGCCATTTTTGACCTCCATGTGCTTTCTCAGGTGCTACGTAGTTAATGCATGCAATTAGTATCACATCCAACGTCCCTCTATATATAGATATCATGCATGCATTATACCGTGCATGCTACAAGTAAACCAAATACTTAAAGCACAGTCGAACTTGGACAATTCCCTACGTAGCAATGGCCTCCTTCTCCACCACCACCTTCTTCGTCCTCCTCCTGACATCGATACACGCGTTCCGCCCCGCGTCGGCCGGCGAGAACAACCTCCTCCTCACCGGTGATGTCCTCGGCAAGGACGAGCAGCTGTCGAATGGCGCCGCCGTCTTCGTCATGCAGAACGACTGCAACCTTGTGCTGTACAACAAGGGCAGCGGGTTCGCGTCGAACACCTACGACAAGGGTACCAACTGCACCCTCCTCCTCACCGACCGCGGTCAGCTCGTCGTCAGGAACGCCTCCGGCGCTGCCGTTTGGGCGACCACGCCCTTCTCCGAGGTCGGCAAGTACGCGGCCGTGCTCCGGCCCGACGGGCAGGTTGCCGTCTACGGGCCGTCGGTATGGTCGACGCCGGACTTCCACTTCGGGCCCTCCGCCGGCGCACTCAAGAGCCAGCTGGCCAAGGCCGCGCCGTTGACGAGGAACATGCTGTTCACGGATCAGATCATGCCGGCCAAAGCGGAGCTGACGAGGGACTACACGCTCCGGATGCAAGACGACTGCAACCTCGTGCTCACGAAGGCCGCGCTGGGCACCATCTGGGATTCGAGCACGACCGGCAAGGGGAAGAAGTGCGTGGCGAAGGTCGACCACTACGGCGAGCTCACCGTCCAGAACGAGAACTTTAAGGAGGTGTTCACGACGAAGATCGCGTCCAACAGGGGAGACTACGTCGTCATCCTTCAGATCAATGGGCAAGCCGTCATCTACGGCCCCGTCGTCTGGTCCACAGCGACAGCTAATTGAGACCGGCGCTTCTAACCATTACTGAACGAGTTCTATAGTTTTAAGTACTTCTGGTTTCATCAGGAAATATAATGTAATAATGTTCAATCGAAAATAAATGCATGTAATAATGTGATTGCGTTTGTGAAATAGCAAACCGACCAGAATCTGTATTATATTTCACATTTCTCTCACACAAAATTAATTTAATATGCAATGTGAGTTATGTTCTTTTTAAGTTGCCCGACGTCACTTCGGTAGCCAATCTATTTTTTTCGGAATTTCTCATTAATTTGATGCATTAACTCTATTCGTGTTTGATAAATTAAAAATTGTACAAATGTCTAAATGAATTACGCAAAAACAAAAGAAAATTATTATTTCTAGATAAAAAATAATTCAATATAAAGAGTGCGTTTATTGAGTATATTATTATATTTAGCACACCATTTACTACCCGCAAATCACGTAAAACTGTAATTAAACAAAAGATATGTCCTAATAATGGGACAATACTTCAATGAGAACTTATCTCCATTTTTATCACTGAGGAATGAAACAACCACGGGCGTGTATATATATATATATACGTATATTGTTATTGTGACTTGAAATATTATACCCTGTACTTAAAATTGAAAAAAAAATTGAGAGAAAAAAAAAAGAAAATCTGTGGCGGTAACGAAGGACTTGGGCCGTTAGTGATGTACACTCTTCTTCTGAAATAGTGAACACTTTATGGTGACAGCCTCCATTGCCCGTGGATGTTTTCCTCTTGTTCACATTAATCAAGAGGATTTTACTACGTTAAAAATCTGTGTGTCAATCTTTCTTTCTCGTTTTATTCGTTGTTTTGATTCTTGATCCATCCCTCGCCCTATCTATTCCCAATATATATATATATATATATATATATATATTCTTTTTCTTTCCCCCAAAAAGTTTAACATATTATACTATTAATACAACTAATCCGAGGGAGATAACCCTCTTCCATATTTGAATGCAGTGTTGAGTTGCATTAAGAGTTTAACTTCATACACATTATTAATAAATCGTAATAATGCTGAAAATAACCAAACGAATTTTTTCATCTTTCATGATGATTTTTAAATAGTGGAAAAATCCAACAAATTTACTCGAGAGACAATACATACCTCTACACAATGCCAGATTCTACAGGAAATACTACTAGAATAACATGGGAAACTAATCCACTTACAACAAACGACTACATTGAATTCTATATGGCAGTTAAGATCATAAAAAATGTATGCAATCACAAGCTTTAATTGTATTTGAAATGAAGTGTACTATCAATATTCAAGCTCGGTCATTTCAAAGTCTGAACATATCATGCCTGGCAACCCCCACTTTTGAGTTTTTTAGTAATGACAAAAGTTATAAACCCGTTCACAGCTGCAGGCATAAAATGTTGACTCCTCCATGAATGAAAGCTAAGAAATACTTTCATCACTATAACATGATCCCAGCATAGCTCTCATGTTTCATTTCCATCAGTTTGTTTTCAATGTCCCATAGCACTGGTCTGTACCTACAACAACAACAACAAAGTCTTATCCCAATAACTGGCTTGTACCTACATTGGAGAAAAAAAATTGATTTTGCTGCCTAAATCATGAACAAATTCAAAGAGAATGTCACGAACCCAGAAATTACTGTCGTACGAAATTGTTGTGTGCTTGAACTGCGCATCTGAGTTCTGTGGCTAGCTTCATAGATCCTGCAGCTAATGCATCAGCTCTGCTCTGTTCATTGATCAACTTATCCTAGACTAGATGACCAGGGTCAGGAACGCCTCTATACTTTCTAAAAGTAGCAAAAGTAATTGGTGGCATTTCAACTCCCTCTCTTCTGAAATGGAAAAGAAGGACGACTGGACGATCCATCCAAGAAAGGATCTTGGAACAGTCTTATGTGCATTAATATCTCTGAAGAAGATGAACGACAAACTATTGTAGTAGGAAAACTCTCTCTTGTATTTTAACTAGTTCAAAGTTCAGACAAACATTCAGTCATTCCTCCAGATAGCAACCACACAATAAGAGAAAAACACATGAGAAACAAGAATGCTGCCACTAACTTCACCTTCAAGGAGGGACCTTTGAAAGACCAATAATTTTTTTATCACAAAGCGTCTCCTCTCTCCTGTTTTTCTTTTCTTTGTGGTGGTGAATAATTTGGTGAACCGTGAAACTTAAAAGACAAGACAGAAACTGTATAAACTTACCCTAAGAATAAAATTTTCAGAAGAATAAATCTGATGGATCAGACGATCTTCCTAAATCACTATTTTGACTGCATATTGCTATCACTTACCTGCGACGACCTGATTTGCTCAGATCTGATATTGTCTAGAAGGTGTCGGAGCTCTCCATTTTTCTTAAGACGGTCTTTTACCTGCAATTTTCATTAGTGATGTTCATTCTAAATGTAGGAAAGAAATAATATGAGAAATGAAACACCTCGAAACCATATCTCGCCAATTTCAGCATCTTCGAGCAATAATAATAGTAAAACTTTAAGAATCAACAGAAGTAGGTGGAAGCAAAAAAAAAAAAGTCACCTCCATCAGTAGTTTCTGTCTACTACTTTCGAGTCTCTCAACAATTAATGCCATATCATGCAAATGCTTTTCAAGTTTCTCCTTATCTTGCTGCTTAAGATGATACATGTCATTATCTGAGGTTTCTAGTTCATGGAACTATGCTTCCATTGAAATGTGAGACAGTGATTGAGAGCAACTGTCATGGACCATGACAATGACCAACTACAATGGTAATGTGACAACAGCCAAAAAAACAGAACGTGCTGACATGAGCAGATTAAAGAAAAAGTACGATAAGAAAAAAGAATTTAAGAAAAAGTAAAAGATAAAAAATATGTAAGAGACCATGGTTGGTATCCAAACCCCTTGTAATATCTGACCCAAATAATAGAAATCAATAATGCCACAGATTTAGGAATTTTACCAATGTAAATCCCTTGGTAGCAGCTGAACAAAAAACATCCTCTGTCCAAGAGAAAAAATAAGAAGTTAATTGCAAGATTAAAACATACAATGTTAATTTACACAGTCAAACCAAGATTCTGAATATTGAGAAATGTCTGTGAATAATGACAAGGACAAAGCGGCATGCCTTTCTTCCAACTCTTACTTTTCGGTCATGAGGGAAGAATTCCGGAGCTGCTCTTTAGCTAGTTTTTGTTGTTCTTGTTGCCATAACAATTGTTATGAAAATTGACGAGAGAGAGAAAATCACACACACAGAAGACACACAGATTTACGAAGTTCACCCTTAATTGGGCTACGTCCTCGGACGGCGGCTAGAGTTCTTTCTTTGATGTGGTAAAACAGTAGATGATACAAGATACATAATAACCCAAACCCTAGGGGACGGGCGGCTTCGCCGCCCCAAATATTCGACAGCTGTGATGCGCAGGGGGTCATATGGGTTTCCACTGGATTAAGATTCAAGACATTATCAACAACAATGACATATGCTGGATGAAATGACCAAACCATTTACAGAGGAACAAATAAAAACACAGCTGGTTTCGGAAACTACGATAACAAAGCAGAAAAACATAAATAGTCACACCTGTATCTCTGCCTTCAAATAATCCTTGCCATTGCAGCAAATTTAATTCCGATCTCAAGGCTGCAGCATCCTCTTCAGCTTATAAATAGAAAAAAATACCAGAACTAGTATACAACTTCGATCCCAAGTGGTAATAGTTTATTATATTCTAATACAAATTGAGTCGCACACTCTGTATTGCTCCTCTTCTGCCTCCTTTAATCATTTCTTCGTTGCTCGAAGCTGAGACAGTGCATCTTCCTGTATATATGGATTAAACTTGTAACTCGTAACAAAGAAACAAATTTTACTAATGATAGATATACAGTTTTCAGTCACTAAGTAGTTGGATACCCTTGCCACAATTGCTGCATTTTTTTTAATTGCGCAATCCTTCAGAGCTTTTCTCAAGGAGGGCATGGTATTTTTGTTCCTGTAATCATAATCAACAATATAACATTTAAACTTCACGTAAAAGTTCAACTAGTAACAGTTCATGTTATTAAAGAGTAATTTATAACAAAAGCAGTCATTTTACCAGATCAATTAAACGTTTCGAAAATTTGTCATTTTGAGTTTCCTTTCCGTTAAGCTGTAAAAGACATGCATCTATGGAAATTATATTTTCATTCTTATGCTTAAAGGATGAAAACCTAAACTTAAACATAATACCTTTGACAGAAGTCTCTGGTTTTCTTGTTCCAGTTCAAAAATTGTGCACTCAAGCTCCTTAGCTCTTGAGGAAGATGAATAAGAATCACTCTGTACCAACAACAGAGAATCATCTAGTCAATTAACATTTCATTTGCTTCAACTTTGCAATATTTATTTTGAAGGGATGTTTGTACTATTTACATGAAATAACTTAGATTATCTGGTTCTAAAGCACCATTAAAATTTATAAGAAAATGAAGAAGGGTAAAATGGTGAGAGAGATATGGTGGCAAATACAATGCAATCAGAAATTGAGAATATCAAACAGCCTTTATTCATGTGACCATTTAAATAACAACTGAAACACTAGTCAATCCAGTCATGGCACTTGAGGAGCAAGAAAACAAAACAACTGATCAAGGAGGTTGTAAATATTGATGTCCATGCAAATCTAAGCTGCCTTTTTTATCATTTGAGCAAAAATATTGTTGTACTGGTTATGGTTGGGTTTGTCTGAGGCTGCCAATAGATGCCCCCTGCAAGTGCACCAAAAACTGCAACCCCAGCTAAGCTTGGTTTTGTATAGCACTCATATTTATCATGATTCCACATACTCTAAGTTTGATCAGTGAATTTTACATTTTTACTTGGTTCAAAATACTCAACTGTCATGACTGTGATTGCTTTTAGGGTACAGATCAACTCATACTGTTTATATTAGAGAACTTGAATCTTCGAAGTCCCAAGGACCAAGCTTGTCAAACTCTAGAGTTTAGGTAGATTCGTTTTTTGCCTCACAGAATCGTATCGTAAAATCGTATCGCAAAGTCGGAGAGTTTATGTACCTAACAAATATAGCTATAAGATAAGCAATATGTTATAATCATCAAATAAATTTCTTTATTAAACATAAAAAATATATAAGCATTGTGATTTTGACTCGTTAACTATTTTATTTTTAAATTTCATTCTTAGAAACTATATTAAATAATTAATATTTTAAAATGATTTTATTATATAAAATAAGAAGGTGCTAGACTCGTGTAGATTCGTATAAAATCGTATGAATTTCATAAGTAAAATCTTAGAGTTTATGTCTCTATAAGATTCTACACCGATTTAATTCGTTTTACTGACCTAGACTCGTAAACTCGTAAGAGTTTAAGAGTTAATTCGAGAGTTTGACAAGCTTGCCAAGGACAATAATGAACTCTGAGGGAAGAACCAAGTATCCCTAATGTTTACACTATAACTCAGTCAAGAACTCGCATCCTCTCAATAGAGGCTCTTATCATCAAGAGACAAATTTGGTATCCTACAGAGGACATATAAGTTGATCTTTTTCTTATTTGACAAATGCTTGACGCTGTTCACAGGTCTTTTTTTTCTAGACCCATCCATTAAATGGAAAAACATCAAAATCGCCTAATTAGATCAAATTATTCAATAAACCACATATCTTACGAAGCAAACTACATAATGTAAGCACCGCAAACCAAATCTACAAGAAATCCAACCAAATGACATCCAAAATAAAAAGAAAAATCTACCTCTGCAGTGCTATTCGCACCTTCAGATTTCTGCATCCTGCAACGAAGAACATATTAGCAAACGAACCCGATTTGGTGTTGGAGAGGACGAATGAATCGAACTAACTCACCGTAAGAATTGGAGGATTCGAGACCTGAACCTAACGACGCCGCCATGTGCAACCTCTCGGCGGCTCTCTTCTGTCGGATCTCCTCCAGCTGGAAGTTACCAAGAGAAACCTGTGAGAGGACGAGATGGGGATGAAGACGCGGGAACGGAGCGGCAAGAGGGGGATGTGCTCACATTCCTCTTCCTCGTGAAGTGTGGTGGGTTTCCATGGTCGCCGGCGGGAGGAGAGACCCGCCGGAGAGGAGGGAGAGAGAAGAGAAGAGGTTGAAGGATGCGTTGGTCACCTTCTTTTATTCCTAATTATAAATAATAGTTATTACTTAAGTTTTTTTTATGGTAACAGCATTTTTTTTTTGGGTCTAAGAGTAGAACCCCACCGATTTCCAGGGCTACTAGCACCTGACTAATCCAGTGTTCGGACGGGTGCGGCGAAGGTAAATCCTGGCCAAAGTGGTCTCTCTTGGAATCGAACCCGGGGCTACTAACCCGGGGCTACTAGCCCCGTCCTCCCAGAATAGAGTCCCGCTAACCAACTGTGTCAATCACTCTTGATTTATTTTTTAGCTTTGCCTTCGTGGTTCTATTTCCTTTTTAATCAGTTTGTTTTTAACATATAAATATTATAAAAACGAGATCAAGCAAGAACACAAATTTAAAAAATTAAATCATTATAAGCTCGTGGATTTGATTTAACACAGAAAAAAATGACAGCAATATGCACACGAAATTATGCAGAATGTTAATTTAAAAAATATTATCATAATGTATACACGATAACCCCATTTAACAAATATCCAAATGCTAGATAAATATAACAAATATATATATGTTTACTTATTGTTGATAACTTAAAGTGAAAAGCATTAATTATAATCACATGATTATCTAATGGATAAGATCAAATTATTTATCATTTCACCCTTAAAATAAAATGAGTCATAATTAAATTTATTATTTAACTCTTCTACTGCTATAATAACAAGAAGCTTAAAAGGTATATATTAAATATGAAGTTAAATCCGATAGGTTACAATGCAATCCAACAAAAAACACTCATTTTTTGTTTGGGTTCAAATAACCAGAGAATATGGTTTATTCATTTTTCTTTACAAAAGCTCTTTAGGAAAATTCATTTTATGTGCTTTTTAGCACTTATTATATATATATATATATATATTTAATGAGAATAAATCACAACTTAATTATACGTTTTAGATGAAATTTTATTTATGCAAATAATTAATAGTTTTTTTACTATTTAAAAAAAAAATAAAATTTTACTTTTTCCTCGACCATCCGAAGTAATATTTTTTATCTTTTTAATCTGGACTTTTCGAATTACTTAATTTATATATATAAATCAAATTATAATTTACATCTCCATTAAACTATATATATATTATATATATATATATATATATATATATAAAGTTAAATAGCAAAACAAAACTTATATATTTAAAAAGATATGTAGGTTACCATTAAAATATGTAATTTAGAGGATACTTAATGTCTAAGAGAAGTTTTCATCAACTTTTACGTGTGCCATGTAAAAAAAATTCTTCGTGTATTCTCATAATATCCTAACGTTGTAATGAGCTCGAAATAATGTTTTTTTCACTCACTTAAAGTAAATTTTTTGACTCCACAAATTTATATGTCGAAGAAAAATATATATGTAACAATAAGTAAATTCCCGTACTATAATCAACTAGAAGCTTTATCATAAAAAAAAATATGTGTTTAATAAATATCCAAATGATATCTATTACTTATATTAATAAGCTCATCATT
This sequence comes from Pontederia paniculata, assembly GCA_001647135.1. Lineage (NCBI taxonomy): Eukaryota > Viridiplantae > Streptophyta > Magnoliopsida > Commelinales > Pontederiaceae > Pontederia > Pontederia paniculata. The sequence continues at coordinate 87,921 of LTAE01000192.1, read as the reverse complement.
TTTTTCGAATTCTTTAACACCCACAGAACAAAACCCCAAGAACGGCAAAACCCCACCACATCACCTCCATTTCAAAATTGAAACGCCAAAAAAAAGCAACGCGTACTCTTCCTTCATCCTCCTCGTTACCACCATTCCGATCTGAAAAGGGGGAAAAAGGTAGTGAGGGTTCCCGCAAACTTCCGTTTCGATCGCGCGATTAGGGCTTGCTTCCGGCGATCGATCTCGATCCACGAAGGGGAGAGGTGCTGGCGGCGATGGGACTCGTGGATTCGTCGGCGTCGCTGCTCGCCGCCTGCGCCGGGGACTCCGTGAAGCTCTTCGACGTCGCCGTCGACTCCGGCGACCCGTGCTCGCTCAGCTACTCGCCGTCGCCCGGATCCCAAGTGAACTGCGTCAAGTGGAACCACACTAGTAAAACACTTCGCCTTCTGCCCTCCCTTTCTCACTTTTTGCTCCTAATTTTGGTAACTCGATCGACACTTCTTTGCTACTTGTTCATCGCCACTTTGCCCACGAAATTTGCGTGCAAATTCAGCGGAGATGCCTCATTACTCTTTTAAGTTTAGAATATGTTTCTTGGTTCGCTTAGGAGGGGATGAAACGAGGGTGTCTGTTCCCGCTTGATGTTATGCATTGTATTGCCTGAACTATTAATGATATGTTGATCTTTTGTACTGTATCTTCAGTTTGAAATCAGCTTAGCAAATTAACTTTTATTTCCTAACAAATTAGTTTGCAGGTGTATTTAGGTATGAGATTAGGTTACTTCCTGGAATCTAGGATAGGTTCTGTAACTACGGTCAGCTCGGATGTATCTTTGCCTCGACCATAATGTGAAGACTTGAAAGTGTAATAATTAGGACATCTCGTCGAACCATAGGAATTAAGAATCAAGCTACTTCTAGGAGTAGGTACAAAACTACGAAGAAACTTGAGAAGAGAAAAAAACATTGAAGGTTGCATATTGTTGACGTGATGCTGAATAAGTATGTAAATTAATGATTATTTCGTTTAAGCGAGTTAGCATTCATTTTGAATGGGTTGATTGATAAAGAATTCATGATTACATTGATCTTCATTCCAAAGCTGCCAATATGAGGCTTTGTTAGGGAATTCAACTATGGAAATCGTTAAACTTCAAAGAATATTGCAATTGCATTTTTTTTCCTTCGTCAAATCAGGACGTTTAAAGATTGAATTTTCTTTATATTCTGAGATGCTTTTCATGTTTTATAGGCTGTTTTGCTATCATTTGCTTGCTTATAAATGATATATTCATTGTGTGCTTATGCACGTTATCATCAAGCATCAACTTAACACATGGTGCAGGATGACACATGAATGAATATGATGTCCTTTAAACTATTACTGTGTGATTATGGATGGATTCAAGTATTATTGGTCATTTGCTCTTGTTGTGTTAGATTTTGTTGAAACTTAAAAGACCTGTGTTATGTACCTTTAGTTATGAACAATTAGATCGCTGTAATTTTAAGCTGAGCTTGTTTTATAATCAAGTCACTTGCTCGTCTTGCAGATCTAGTGGTTGCTAGTGCCGGTGATGATAAGAAGATCACCCTCTGGCACAAAAATGGTGAAAGTATGGGATCTATACCTCCTGGGACTGATTTTTGTGATGACATTGAGGTAACTTTATACTTATCTATTATTTACGTAGATTAGGATGCCTCAGATATGTGAGCTCATTAGTTATGTTAGTCTAAACGTTGTCCCATCGCAAGGAACACAATTTCTTAGAACTTATAAGTAGAAGTAGATTCCATCTGTGAAGTTAGAATGTTCATGATTATGGTTTACCTGCTCAGGTACTAATATGACTGTTTGTATGGCTACTCTTGAGATTTGATTACTCCAGCTGTGATAATGCCTTGTTCCATGGCAACGCGAGTTGACTCATGGAATCAAGCGATTTTATGATCTCACGGGCAAAAATGAGCTGTCGCATGGAAGTTCATTTTCACCCAGGAGACAATAGAATTGCGTGCTGGCTCGTAAAATCGATGGACACAACCTGCAATCCTGAAATGTTTTTCCCTCTGCTTTGTGTGGTCCCACTTGATGCCCTAAGAAATGCCTATCCTAACACAACAAGCAGTTCTTCTCCGAGGCTGCTTCCTCCATTTTCCATTCACCGCTGCTGCTTTTGCTGTTCACTGCTACTGCTGCCATTCGACATTGCTGCTGGTCGCTGCTCCTGCTGTTTGCCACTGCCACTGCTTCCATTCGTCGCCGCCTTACCCGTTCTCTCCCCTCTCCTCTTCCCTCTCTCGGCCTCTTCTGAGCAGAAGAGGAGCTCTCCCCATCAGCTGCGAGCAGATCTGCTCGCGACTGCAAGCACGTCTGCTCACGAGGAGTCACGAGGGATCTCTGCTAACGAGCAGAGAAGATGCCTCCTTCAAGTTTCTCATCAGAATTTTATTTTCTTCTTATGAATTACATGTATGCTGTTTCCATTTTTTGTTGTGTTTGCTTCCCTGCTCATGTACAGGGGAGCTCTTTCTTTCAGCTTGTACTTTATAGTGATCTTTTAGAAAACAGACTTGCTTTAAATTGTGATCAATTTAACTTAAATTCTGGCATTTTAGATTATTATTGTATTTATGTTTTATGAACGATATGCAATTATTATTACCTTGCTTATGCAGTATCTTAAAAGTCAAATATGTGTATATTTTTCAATGTATTTTTTATTATCATACAAGTTAATATGTACAAATATTTCGAAATAATTTTTGGTAGAATCATCCATTCCGTGTTATGATCCCACGCTTTACATGTATACTTGGCCTTTCCGTGCCAAGTCCGATTTACGAGTTTGGCAACCTTGTTCCATGGATTATTATTATTTTTATTTCTCAAAAGGATAACTTACATTTGTCATTCTTATAAGATTTTGAAATTCCTTATAGTATCGTATGTTGCTTTAAGTTTTCATTCCTTGGGGAGAGATAGAGTTATTTGACAATGTAGAATTCACTATTTCTAGTGTGAACTGATATTGAAAATCCTAAGATAAATGTTTATACTGATAATTCATTTGAGTGACAAGGTAAAACATGTAGCTTGGAAGTTAAAACACATGCCTTGTACTGGAGAGTTACTCATTTGCTTTCAAATACATTATTTTCAAAGGTTGGAGGTGCATCTGCTGTTTGTTAATGCTGTCTCACTAGTGTCTTTTCCCCCTTGTTTTGGAGTCTTGAGGGAATTGTTCATTCTATTGTTTACAACATAGCCAGCACGCAGCTACTAGGATTTCCATAAGCATGTGGAAAACCCTAATTTTGATGTTTTTTCAGTTTTTATTATACAATTTTAAACAATATCCTCTCAGAAAAAAAAATTTAAATTATATAATTGAATTTAGCCATGAATTTCAAACATTTAAATTCACCACTACTTGATGAAGTCAGAATCATCATTGGTTCAATCAACTCTTTTTCATATAAAAGCTCATTCTGCCATCTTCTGAAAGTTCGTATTCATTTGCAGGATTCTATAGTTTCCATCAGTTTTAGCAACAAAAGTTCTAGATATCTTTGTTCTGGTGGAACTGGTCATATTGTTAAAATATGGGATTTACAGAGGAAACGTTGTATCAAATGGTTGAGCGGTCATACTGATACAATAACAGGTGTTATGTACAACTGTAAAGATGAGCATTTGGCATCCATCAGTATGAAAGGGGATCTTATTCTCCACAATCTTGCTTCTGGAGCTCGGGCTACTGAGCTTAAGGACCCAAATGGACAGGTCATGTGGTCTTTCAAATGATTTGGACAGTCAGTACATTTCTATAAGGTTATTACTATTTATTTATAGCTTGAGCTTTTCAGTTCTGATACTGCTTGTGTTTTTTATGTTAAAACAGGTATTGAGAGTTCTAGACTATTCTCGTCTTAGTCGGCATGTTTTGTTGACAGCAGGTGATGATGGATCTATTCATCTTTGGGATACAACAGGACGCAGTCCAAAGGTTAGTAAGATGATAATTTATTTATACAGGATGCTCCTTCAAACAATTTTCGTTTTATGATTTATAGTTGTCTGGACGGTGTTATTGCATTTTGGATAAGTCCTGGTGTATGTACATGGTACAAGGACATGAACTTAATTTATAGGTGACCCTCAAAGGAAAGAAACAGCTATAGCCAAGTCATTTAGCAGGCAATCTTTTTGGTGAACAGCATGAACATCCATACCATAGAGAGATGTTATTTGTGTATATAGACACACACATTTAGAATCTTTGGATGTTCATGTAGATTGGCCGCTGATACATCTTACACACCAAAGGTTGGCTGATAGGTAATTAGCATGCAACAGGTAGATACTGTTAACGTTAAAAAAAGGGACATATCATGTCATCATTGTACTAGGTTTACCCTCTCTAAAGCAAGCACTTCACGTATTCAAATGCTTAATAGAAATCGTCATATATATCATTAGCCACATTGATCAAGGATATATTGACTTCATCATTTCTTGGGTTATTGTTGGGGCTGCTACGAGTGTTTCATGTGAAATTTTAAATGCTCATGTTAAATTAATATCTTATTTATTGACTCCTTCAAAGAATATGCTAGATATTAAAATCTACTTTCTTTTTGATAACTTATAGATATTATGGAAAAACCATGCTATGAATTTTTATCAATGATGTATTATCTCGTTAGGCCATGTCAGAGGTTACCATGCGATGAATTTTTATCGATGATGTATTATTTAGTCAGGTCGTGTCAGAGGTTTCTGTTTGCCCTTAGTCACTTTCTCATTGAGCATGCTGTATATATTTTGAGGAAACTCACTACTATGCATGATAGGTTTCATGGCTCAAGCAACATTCTGCACCAACAACTGGTGTTTGCTTCTCACCATCAAATGACAAGGTGATAGAAGATATTCAACTTGTCTGTTTCTTGGTTCAGTTAAAATGCTTGATAACTAAGACCTCATTATGTCTTTTATTTACAGACAATTGCTACAGTTGGTCTGGATAAAAAATTATATACATTTGATTCCAATACAAAAAGACCTACATCTTGCTTGCCTTATGAGGCCCCCTTTTCATCACTAGCATATAGTGATGATGGTAACATATTGGCAGCTGGAACAAATAGTGGTCGTGTAGTGTTCTATGATGTTCGTGGGAAACCTCAACCTTTTACGGTTCTTCGTGCATATAACAACTCCGAGGTATGAGATTCGCAATGCTGATATGAGAATTATCTTTTTTTTGTTGTTTCCATTCAATTGTTCGATCTTTGGTCTGGGCTTGCCGTGGTTAACTGGAACTGTTTCACTTGATAACATGTTTTACCTCAAGGTTTCATTTATTGGGAGATTTATGTTTTCTAAATTTTCCATGAATCATGGCTTCTGATTTAGATTGTCACGTTGATGACTTGATAAATCTTTGATGTTCAGTAGTCATATATTCTAACATGTGTGGGTTGATGTACAATATGGACAGCATGTTCACATTGTTTCTTAACCCTTTAATTTTGTTTCCTGGAATAAAAGTTTGAATAGCTAATTTGTCTTGTTTATAAAAAATTGAGTTGTTGGAAACGAGTTCTCATTATCATTTGGAAGTTCGGTCCATCCTTTTTTTTATCTTGGTTTCCTATCATAGAATATTCTGTATGAAAAATATTCTCTTGGTTCAAAATATTTTCATGATGTCCCTGATGTCAGCTCAATTTGGGTAATGATCCTTTCTAGGAGAGGTCTCATAATTCTGTTGGAGTACCACATTTTGTGAGCTAATTTTGCATTTACTTTTCATTGCTTTCACTGAAATTTCTAAGTTTTTTTTCAGGCAATTGTCAGTTTATGTTGGCAGAGAGCAAAGCCGGTGCTTGTCAATGAGAAAAATTCTACTGCTGAAATGGCGCTTCTTGGTGGTGCAAATGAAGAGTCTGTCCTTATGCCAGATCCCTTACCTTCTGTTTCAGTGTCAACTATTTCTTCATCAACAACAGTTCCTAGTTTTCGTTCTTATACATCAAGCATTGTTGGAACTGCATCAAGCACATCAAACATATCATCAGCAGAAGAGACACCATTGAGGAATCGCTTATGGACTGGAGCCAACCTTTCAAAGTTACAGGCACCTCGGTCTAATTACAATAGCCTAAAGGATGACATGGATGTTTTTTCTCCTCTTGTAGATGTTCAACCAATTACACCCTCTCTTGGGAATTGGTGGGACGACAATGATGCGAGAAAAGATAAGATAACCACTGACAAGAGGTCTGCTTTGTTTCCTTCCTCCACAAGGAGATTTCCCTTGCCTGAGGGCAGTAGCGATTCTCATCCCATCACAAATTGGAGCTCCAGTTCAGCACTTGGGCAAGTATGATAGCATGCTGTTACTAATGTTTTCCTTTGAAGGTTATGTTTTTTTTTTTTATGTTTGTTATGCTGTTTGCTATATGTTCTTTTCCTATTGATATTTCTTGAGGATACATACATTTTTTTAATATAAATTTGTATGTGAATTTTGCAGGATGATGCTCCTTTTCAGTCTGCAGCTGCAATGCCTGAAATAGTTTCAAAGACAGAAGTATCGTTCTCTCAGGTTGCTTCTGAAACCTGGGGTGGAAATGCATTGTCAGACAAATTACTTAAAGATAGGCAACCAGCCTCAATATCACGCTTCTTGCCTTCCATATCATTAACAGCTGCACCGACATTTGGCATGCAGGATTCATCTTCATCTAATAGTCATTCCAACAAGAACTCTTCGATAAATGCAGGCATAGCTTCTTTAAACCTGCAAAACAAATTTTCCTTCAGTGACACTAGTTCCACATTTTCGGAATCTTCATCAGCTTTTAATCCAAGTTCTGCATTCATGACGTCTGGGACTAAAGCATCAGTAACGGCAGCTAATCTCGACTTGATGGGAAAGGTTTCAGCCCTTCCTCGAAGATTTTCAACTTATTCTGAAAGAATAAGTACAGGCCCCACATTTAATGAAATTGCTTCAGTAGTCAGTTCACCAAAGTCCAAAAAAACTGGGGTGGAATCCAGAGAAGAGTTGATGAATAACCTACTTTCAAAACAAGAAGCAACTACATCAAGAGCAGAGGGTCTCCCCACAATCACTGTAATGACATTACATATCATAAAAATGACATTCACACATAATACATAATTGCTTGAGACGTTTTAGTTTCACATAGAAAGTTGACGTTTTTTATGTGCTTTCTTTTAGCAGGGGATTCCAACTCAACCAATACGATCTTTAGCTCAGAATATAGATCAGCAGCTAGGAGCCTCTTCTTTTTCGCTTCAGCTTGTCCAACGCACTCTTGAAGAATCTTTGGGATCACTGCAACAGGCGGTCCATGAAGATGTGACAAATCTTCATGTTGAGCTGATTAGACAAGTCCATATGCAAGAGGTAGCATTTTCACTCATTTGTTCTATGCTAACTTTAGGTATCATTAGTGTCTTATTGATTACCTTTTACGACATTAGCTTGTCTTCTTTTAAGGGAAAATGTAGGTAATCATCCGAGTTTTTTTAATGATAGCAACTTTGTTTGCACTGGTTTTCAAACAACCTAAAGTTCTTCTGATGGAAGGAAGAAAAACTTGGAGGGCAGATAAAGTTTAGTTTTTTGGTCTCTCTTTTACCAGTATAGTTGGCACACCCAAACATGTATTCAAGCTTATATTCTTTTTGTTCAATGGCATTAAAATCACGCAGCAAATTATATTTTGGACAAACCTAATCATCTCGTTCTCTGTTTCAAACAAAAGAGATTGAGATTTTCAGCATTTGCATTTACGATAAGTGGTTCAACATGCAATTGAGATAAATTTAACCACTGATGTATACTTATGGACATTCGTTGTTTTGTCAAATTGAAAGGAGTCGCAAGTGTTTTCCGCCATAGACTTAATCATATTAGATAATGAATGAGATTAGAGTACCCTTGTGTAAGATTAAGATTTGGTTAGTAAGATTAAGAGGTAAAAGAAAATGTCTGTCAATAACAACTTAGGTCTCGTAATGGTCTAGGCCCTGATCACCAGATTTCTTATTTATGTTCATGCTTATTGAGTTCATTTTATTGCTTTTGATCCCTGCAACTTAGGATCGTAGGCTGATACCTAAAGTTATTTGTCCAGTACATCTTTACTCTGCATGTTTGTGATTTATATGAGATGTTTGCGACGAGTAACTAAAGATTAAGGTATATATTTATATATGATGCAACTTTTACATCTACTTTCTGCTACTTCAAAACCACCATTTGCTCTGTTGCTTTTGGTATGGAATAACTTATACGTGGTTGTCTTGACAGATGCAGATATCAGGCTTACTAACTGCGGTCCTAGAGAAGCTGGATGAACTGACGAAGGAAGTGAAGGCATCCCGCAGGGACCAACAGCTTTGATAAATACTTTTACTTTTTTTTGTCATGAAAATTCAATTAATTTATGGCTCTTTTTTACTTTGTTGCTAAAAAAAACATTTTCAAATTTTGCATGGCAACATTGTATTATATATCAATCACAGTTTGGGAACCACGGCATGTTAGTCATGGTACATAATAGAATTCAGAATTTTTATTACAGCTAATGGATCTACATGATATAGCGAACTACTCCAGGAGGAAAGCAGGAATAGAATTATGTAAAAGATATATAAGTTCCACGGGGCTGCAAGTTGTAAACCATGCTTGGAACTGTGAATATGCATTGGCATTTCCATATTAGTACACTCATTTCTTCTAGGAAATGTGTTACGCGCGAAATAATATTACAAGGCGACTGTGCCGAAGAATCACTGTACAAATAAATAAACTTATAAATACATATACACACTTTGTGAGAAAGTTAATCAGCAGAACCCCTTGATCGATCACTGATCTTCACACTTGAGACCCGTCCTCTGAAACCGAGATTGACTGTGCCTGTTGCTGAGAACTTCAATATACGAGCGAAGTCGATGGCGGTCTGAGTTCGTGAGAGAAAATGGTGGATTAAGTGCAAGAGACGGTGCTTCCACTAAAAGAAAATGTAGCAAGCACACAGCTTTTGAATATCGGCATGAAGCTCTTTCCGAGTTGCCCATCATTTCATCAACCTGTTTCAGTTGCCAAATCCCCACAAAAAAAAAAAGAGTTCACTTTCACTTAGTAATAAGAGCTTTTACAACATGAAATGAACTCCAAACATGCAGAACAATAATAAGACCACGACTACATGAAAGCAAAATGATCATTTTCATTTGATGATTATGGAACTTCAAACAAGTCATAAAAGATGGCATCAACATAAGCAGATCGTATACTTACAGCGCCAAGTCTCCCCAGTGTGAGAGCAGATTGGAATATCATTTCAATTGCATCCGGCATCTCTGTAGCTTCTGCAAGGATGTTACTTAAGCTTTAGAAACTTGGATCACCAAATTTTAATAATAAAAGTAAAGGGCCTTCTTTTGTCATAGAAGCTGAAGGTCCATACCAGCCATGTGCCCAACATCCATAGCAAGTTCCTCGGCATGCCCAACTCCATGGAGGAATTCTCTTTCAATCTGTAGGCAAAGTTAATCTTCATGTTCAGATACATGTAAGATATGATACACTTAGTAGTCTCTATTGGAAGCATTACTGATGCTTTTCTTGTTCATACACTTAGTACTTTCTATTGGAAGCATTACTGATGCTTTTCTTGTTCATACCTCTTGGGATACACTTCCCTCAATGGCTGATGCAACCTGGGCATGGCATATTCCAAGCCCTTGTTTCCAGATCGCAAGAATAACTAGTTGCATTGCAAATGCATCCAGTTGTCTACCATTTTCAGCCTGTTAAATGCGCATAAATATTTTCAAGAAAGACCCGTCAACGTTGTTATAACAGTACAACCTTAGGGGATAAAATAACAGAAAATTAATGATGCTGTGAAAGAAGATATAGTCACAACAGTAATGAGAAAACAAAAGGTTGAAAATTAAGAGAGGTTAGACTTATGGGGAAAATAACAGCAGAAACAAATGGCATGCAATCTAAACAATTGATGATGCAAACTTTGTTACGAGTTTGTACTGTGACAATCAGGTGGTTTAGTAGGAAAGAAACTCCAGTTTCTTTACCTTGTCTTTCACCAATTCTGCTATCACAGATGTGTATTGCTGCAATGATCTGATTCTTGTCATGCAATCAGCTGATGGCTGCTCCATAACATCCCCAACATCCATGGATCCTTGTGAAGTCCCTGATGCAGGAGAACTGTGACTTCCCAGGCTACCCCCATGTGCGTTCCTGATGGCTGCACCAGTTATTGGCATTGGTGCACTTAATGCACTATAATGGGGAGAAGCAATTGGTGAAGTTTCTGATTTGCATGGTGAGTTGCGGATCCTTGAGGCACTTACTGAAGAAGATGACATATCCAGGGGTGGTCCAGGAACTAGGACATAATCTTGATCTAATTCCAAGGAGTCCATGACTATAGGATCTAGAATAACAAGTATCCATTGCAGTCAGATAAAACCAGGAATAAGAAAGCAGGAAACTAGGGTACAGCAAATAGGAGTACAGGAACAGACCTTTAGAAGAAACATTAATGGGCCTTTGATCGATGGCAAAGTTCATTTCCTTTGCACTTCCAATAGGAAATCTGCCTGGATCATGCCTAAAACCAGCTGATTCTGCTTTACCTTTTGAACTATATCCTGATGGATTGCCAATATTTTTCGATGGGCTATTGGAGGGGCTTTTACGCAATCTGTTATCAACAGAGAACCCATAAGTGCACCTCATGGAACCTTTGTTCAGAGACAAAGACTTATTGATATCATGCACACTGGATTCATCATCTAAAGGGAAAGGCAGACAATCGTCATGAGAACTTCCTGAAGTGAGACTTGCTTGACCGCATTCAAGTGGGAAATCGTTTCTCGTATGTGAGAGCAATCTGTTATTGACAAAAAAAAATGTAATTCGTGAGTAAGAATTGCAACAAAAAATTTAAGACAGCACCTGTTAAAGCATCAATATTGATCCAAAAGTCGTATTCTTGCCTTGATGTTTCACTTCCATGTGATGTATGCTCCGAAAGAAATTTGTGGTTGAAGAACTCCTCAAATGTTAAACGTTCAACTGGAAGCATTTAAATGCCTTAGAAACATATAAAAGCCCTTTCAATTACAAAATTCCAATATCATATGCAATATCAGAAGCTGAAGTACAAAAAAGGGCAAAAAGAGACAAGAGAGTGTCAGAAAGTTCTTTTGTATTTAGTCATGCTTTCTCTTTAAATAAGTGAATGTCAGAAAGGGACAAATCACAACAATAAAGCAAATGAACAATAATGCATGATACAAGCATCTCAGAAACAAAAAAAGAACACTTTAAAATCAGCCAATTTCATTTTTCAGCCACTTTGCATGTTCATTTGATAGCAAAACAGGGGATCCAAAGGATTGTTTAGCATATTTCTGCAAACCTTTATCTACTTTTTAATTCATTATATGAAATGGCAAGTCTAAGTATCAGTCCTCCACTTTTCATCTGCTTTCTACACTAAAATACCTTCTAACTCATATGCTCCACTGAGTGTAGGAAAAGAAAACAAGGATGGCCCTCCATTTCTATGTTTCTGTCGAAACCACAAACATATTTACTAGAACATCATCAATGATTTTTTTTCTTCTTTAGGGAAGAAAGGATGATTAACCGAGCTCGATATATTATGTTGTCATTTCAAGCTAGAAGCCCAATACCAGCTATATTCTCAACATACTATCCGCCCTTCCAAAATATCATTTCATTTGATCCATACATATCATAAGAAAGCAAGCAGTATAGCCCTCTCCCTTGAATTGATCCAGTCAAAACCCATCAAATACCACGTCATGGACACACTGCACCCAAAGAAGAAATGGGAGGCATCCTCCAATGTGTTACAAAGGCAGCAAAGAACGTCTGTTCCTGAAGCCTACTTTGGACAAGCACTCATTATAGGATGTAGACAATCTGCTACAGGAGATGACTCTTTGCATAGATATATATCGTATGAGAAAATGACAAGGGATGGCAGGAAGGAAATTGAAAAGAAAAATAATCCAAATTATCATTTCCCACTCACCTACTTTGGACAAACACTCATTATGGGATGTAGACAATCTGCTACAAGAGACGACTCTTTGAATAGATATATATCGTATGAGAAAATGACAAGGGATGGCAGGAAGGAAATAGAAAAGAAAATAAACCAAATTACCATTTCCCACTCACCTCCTCCCCCACTCCCACCAATGAATGGTACTATTCAAATTGAAATCGCATCATTCTTCAATCTAACCTAGTTTTTTTAAGAGGTCAATCTGGCCTAGGTTGAAACTACCGATAGATGGATTTTAACTCTTCTTGTTACTTTTTCCATGTCTTAAGAATCATCTAGATCCACAAACACATGAATTTTAAGCGAGTCAGACTGTCAGCTTTTGGTGTTCTATGGTTTATTTCCGGATAATGATTAGGTAATTCGATCCTTTTGATACTTGGTGCAACCCTCCTCCCACTGAGCCCCCTTTCCCCTCGGTCCATAGAGACAAAATGTAGGACTAGTGCCAACAATTCCACATGTTTAACCACAAAAACAAGATGTTCGTGCAGCGCATCTACAATACAATGCAGATTGATACTCTATGGTATCATCTTGGCTTGATCATGGATCAAGCAATGATCAGGCCATGCTGATCATGGATTTCAGGAACACGGAAAGAGCTTAAAAAAGGAAAACGAGAATGAATGAACTACTGAGGCAAACGAGATTAAGAAACATAATAGAACTTCAAAACACCACAATGATGAAATAAGGTAGTAAACCCAACAAGATGCACCTGCATTACGGCGTAGTAATTTTTGGCACAAATCAATACAGTCACGACTCAATGTGCAATCAGAGGGGAAATGTAGCTCATTTGCTTTCATAATATTCTGCTGCAACTGGTTTTTGAAGAAACAAAAGGAAGACCCATGTTAAATGACATTGTACATGCATGTTTGGCATTAGAATAATAAATAACTTCGAAGCACACCTGCAACTGACTGTTTCCAGTAAACGGAGTTTTACCAGTCACAAGTTGATACAAGATAACACCAACACTCCAGAGATCTGCCTGTTTTTAAGTATAAGACCATCAAAACCCAGAGTTGGAAAAAGAATAATGCATTTATGACCTTTTCCAAATATATAAATATATAAATATATATATATATACAGATTTCACCTTAGCATCATACTTCTGGGATTGCATTACTTCTGGTGCCATGTAAAGAGGCGAACCACAGAGAGTTTCAGCTAAACCACGGGGCTGCAAAGATCTGCAACGAAGAAATAACATCAAACTGGGGACCCAATACTACTAACATAAGAGATTTCTAACCAGTTGATCAATTAGGTCATAATAAGACTTTGCAATTATTTTTTAAATGTCAAATAGTGCAAGTTGATAAATGAAACTAAAAGAAAAAAATTTACCTTGCAAAACCAAAATCTGCAATTTTCAACACAGCATTGTCATCATATGTTGAAATAAGGAGATTCTGTCATAATACAAAGCTTTAGAATACAGACATCTGCACCTTTCAGACTTCAAGCAAAGATATGATGATATAATACATGAGAATGTTGAAAGAAACCTGTGGCTTTAAATCCCTATGAATAACATTATTATCACGGAGAACCTGCAAACCAGAAGCTGTAGAAGAATGAAAAAACAGAAAAGTCAATTAGCTTCGTATAGAGATTTGAAACTAATATTATAGATGAAATTAAAAAAAATCATAGGAACACCATCAAATAATTTATAGATAAAAAAGTAACAACATTGCGGTACCTAGTTGCCGCATGAAATGCTTTGCAGTTGCTTCAGGAATTCTTCCATGATTCTGGATATACACTGATAGATCACCACCTTTGCAGTACTCCAGTACAAGATATATTCTGCCCGAGACCTAAGGAAAGTTAAGAGGAGAAAAACATGAACATTGTGTCAGAAATCTAGAAATTTAAGAAACATAAGCATTCTCTAATCAGATTACAAGACCAATGATGTCTGAAATACAAAATGGTCTTCTAAGGAAATTTTAAAATCCATCTCTTTTTTTTAGAGGGAATATGATATTAACTAAATTGTTAATCATCCGTGGATTTCGTTGCTTTTAGATAAAAAGGTTAAGATACAAGAGAGCTTCTGGCATCAGCCAGTCACAATCTCACTCTCGTGTTAGGTATCTTGCATGGTTAATCATGTTTTCCACTAGCATCTATCTCCTCGAAAAATCACTGCATTGCACTGTAGCCAAATTGCCCACAACAGTGCAAACAGTTGAACCCAAAATTTCCTGGGTCTATAGGTGATTGTTTCAGATAGAGCTCCCCCTCTTCTAAAAGAAGTCCAGAATTCTTTCTCAGTTCTGTTAGAAATCCAAGAAGGACAAGCTCTGTTCCAAACCTCTAGAGAAAGGGAATAGTAAGTGAAAAGTAGGTGGTTGGTGTCTTCAACTGAACGTTACAGAGTCTGCAGTCCATATTTGCATTAGGGAGCCATTTCGTACAGAGGGTAGCGGTTGGAATTCTCTTGCGATGAAGAAGTCAGATGAAGATTTTTATCTTAAATAGTACTTCATTTTCCAAATTAGACGGAAATCAAAGAGAAAATATTCATCATCATTTTGTGGTGGTCCCATAAGGAAGGTGTATGCATTTTCGATACTGTAGTTGCCTCTCGACCAGGTCCAGCCATCAGCAATGGAGTTGTTCAGGCAATATGGGCTTCTCAAGTTGAGTAGGTTGATCAGATCTTCTGTTCGTTGATCAGAGAGCGAAGAAGGGAGATACGGAGTCCAGCTGCCCAAGTCACCTCCTGTTGACCTGGTTTCTATGAGTGTGGCATGCTTGTTGTTAGCAAGAGCATAGAGGCGGGGAACGCCAGGGGGCCTTCTGAGAGCCACTCGTGCCAGAAAGTGAATCTGGTTCCAGAACCAACAACAGGGCTCTATCAGGGCTTCAAGGATAATTTGGGATATGCTGCGACAGAAAGATGAGTGGTCCCATTGAATATGAAATCTTGAATCCCAAGAGAGCGTATGTCCGTGGAAGGGGCCAATAACTTTTCCGAATAGACTGCTATCAAGTCGCAAAATATGAATTTCCCATTCGCTAAGTAGCACATCGTTTAGGTTGCGGACATCCAACACATCTAGGTCGCCTTCCAGCTTTGGCCGACAGACCTCCTGCCAAGAAACCAAGTGATGAGTTCTAGACGTCATGCTGGATCCCTGCCAAAAGAATTTTCGTCTTATAGTATCAATCTGTATCGCCACTTGTCTTGTCATCCAAGGGACAGTCATATAGCAGATGGTGTGTTGGGTTAGAACAACATTTAGGATAATCAATCTGCCTCCTCTGATAGTGCTCTGGATTTCCATCCTTCGAGTTTCTGCACCAACTTGTTGACGACAAGTGACCATCCCCTTGGAGCCGATCTGTTTATCCAACATAGGCAGCCCAAGATAAAAGAGAGGCACGGCATCGACAGGTGTTCTGAGATCAGCTGCACATCGAGAGCTTTCCGGGTTGTTCATCCCGAAAGGAATGAAACTTGATTTGGAGTACTTCATAAACATTCCAGAAGCCATCAAATAATTCAACTAGAGTGGCAACCTGCTCATCCGCTTGGAAAGAACCCTCGGTGAAAAAGATTGCGTCATCGGCATATTGTAGGAGAGGGATCAAAGTGTTGAGGCTGCTGGGGAGGAAAAACCAGAAATCATACCACACATAAAGAAAATGCCGAAACAGAGAGCGCATCAACAACAATGTTGAATAGAAGTGGCACAAGGGGCAGCCCTGCCACACACCTCTTTGAAGTTATATCCATCCAGCCGTGGTGCTCAATCTTGGCACATAATGCAGAAATGTCCAGTGAGCCAATGGTTGGTACTACCAAATCTCTGAGCATACCCATCGAGGAGATCATAGCTGAGACAGCCTCAACATAGCGGAGGTGGAGAGGGATTCCCAATAAAGTGTCATCAATGGAGTGGGGTTCGGCGCTGGGGAGCCACCACTCCCTTCTGACCATTGAGACCATTGAATGAGGGCGCCACTGTCGAGACATCTTGGATTCGTCAGTAGTCTTGTCTCATTTCATCTTTGCCCAAACAACTGAGGAAGCCTCGATTCGTCATAGTGACGAAGCGGGATGGAGTGGTTCGGCCTTTGTTTTTCAATTGCCTTTTGGACCTCGTGGACGGAGAGGTTGTCGAGATCGGTTATTCAAATGAGGCATTTGCTCAGAAATCTCCTCAGAATGTCTGCATTAGGACCCCATGGGACTACCACTTCTGGGAGTTGGGGAAGAGGGGTGGTGAAGGCAGTGGTTGAGTGAATGGGGAGGATGGTTATCAAACTCTTGGTGGTGAACAGCTGGCGAGGATGTAGAAGGTTTGAGGGGCAGGAAGCACGGCGGTGCCCGATGCCACCACACTTAAGGCACTTTATTGGGTCCTTGCATGATGATTGGAGATGTCCTCAAGACAGAGGCAGTGGTAGCATATGGTGTCCTGGATGTGGTGGTCTCTTTTGCCAGCATGTGACTAGCCCGCCCGATCCATGGTGTATTTTCTTCTAGGCATGAGTTTTGTGTGGATGAGAGAAAGAGGAGGAAAGTGAAAAGAGAGAGTAGAGGTCAGGTCGGAGGAGGATCAGGGAGAGTGAAGAGGACTCAGGAACAACATCTCTGCTATCAGCCATTATCAGTAATTATATTATTTAAATGATAGGAGGCATAATGGATATTTTCTTAGAATTTGAAATGTAAAATGTGTATCGAGCATATTTGTAAAAGAAATCCCACCACTAAGGTTCCAACCCTTTTCTTCCCACCCTTAGATAGAACTTTCAAGTTTCAATTTCATTAAAACATAAAGAAAATGGAAACTACATATCTTCAATTAATGGTCAACTTTTTTAATATGATATCCAAAAACTCAACTTTGACTAATTCAATCTGGGTGATTGAGTGCTAAAATAAATCTCTCTCCGTAACAAAGGCACTCTCTGGAATTTGAACTTATGATATCTCCATAATGAGACTTTAAGTCACTTTTTTGAGAGAGACTTACTACTTGAGTCGACCACTCAATGGTATCCATGATCATATGAAAGGACCTGAAAGTCAGGATCTTGACCTGGCTAATCAAATGTAGGAGTTCTCACCAAGTTCTTTATGAGGTAGGTGAGGAGGATATCAAACAAATTTTTTATTGTATCACTATGCAGAGTTTGGCAGAAGATAAATGTGGAGGGCTGGAGGCATTTTGGCATACTTTCACGCCAATGAGACATGAGTTCCCTTCTCACACCATCATAGATTTCAGTAGGAACTTAGAATTTTCTTGATCCATGTGGACATCGACCCTCAAATACTACTCCGATATCATGTACACTTGTAAGTTGTTGAAAGTTTAAGAGGACATTAGTTAAAACTCGAGTGTTTGTATTATCGTTAGTCATATAATTCTGCACAATACAATCATAACTACATTTATTTCCATACTGTTTGTTACAACCCACATATCACATAGATACACACACTCCCAAGAATTATTTTCGCACACCACTACACAACAAGATTTAATAACAATAAGCCTTTTTGCACGACATTACCAAACATAGACTTAAGACTGATAGGAACTAACGTAGGTTACATCTAAACCTCCACTTCTTTATCCCCGTCTTGAATATAATTATAGGGGATCAGTTTCACTGAAGGACGAGGTAAGTGTGTTGTGACGTCCATTGAAATTTATAAGTTGCCACTGGACTCATAATGAATGTAGTGCATGAAACAATTTGGTCTGTGGATGATTTTTCATCAACAGAAAAGTTAATGAGCAGGGTTAAAGGCTCAGGCAACAACAACGGGTCCAAAAACTACCAACGGGTGTCAAACTCAATTTGAACTGGGTAATATGGGGAAAATGATCCACATGAATCAAACTTTTAGTTTAATTTTCCAAATTTGCGTCGAGAAAAACTACCTCATAGGTGATGGCACTATAAAGAGTAAAACGTTGCTCCCTCTTCTTCATCCCTCTATGGAAATGTCCATATGGTACCTAAAAATGAAGTCTTAAAGACTACTGATCCAAACTAACACATCATTTGGAATTCCTTTGCTATCAAATCCTACATAAGTCCTTATATAATATCAAAATTCCCAAGGATGAAAGTCCTAAAAGGACTACATATCGTGCATATCACACCTGCATTTTCAACTAAACCTGGTCTAATCTGGTGTATTTCAATTGTGAAAGTCCACACATCATGGATCCAATTCCAATTCTTTCCCCTTTGATAAAAAAAATAGGAAGTGTTCAATTGGAACACTTACCACTAGAGACCAAAAAGTTGAAGACATTATTCAAACCATCTCGATCAATCGAACAAAGCACCCTAACCACAAAGATTTAGAGAAAGCAATCGAAGAGAACTGAATTAGAAGCGGGAAAACCTGGACGAAGTCGTAGAGGGCGATGATGTTGGGGTGGTTGATGCGTCGGAGGATGGAGACCTCGGAGAGGAGGTTGTCCTGCAGCTTCTTGGAGAGGCGGTCCATCACGATCTCCTTCACGGCCACCTCCGTGCCCCGCAGGCGGTGCCGCGCCCGCCACACAATCGAGAACGCCC
>LTAE01000192.1:14450-58791 GCA_001647135.1 Pontederia paniculata | reverse complement strand
CGGCACGCCCAAGGCGTGCCGGCGCTCGTGTCGGGCCGGCTGGCCCGGCACAAGGTCCATCACTATTGTTTTGTAATTACTGAAGTGCAACTGGTTGTCTAAGAATGTTGCCTATATGGCTATATGCGCAGTTCAAACATAGAAAACAAGTAAAAAAAAAAAAAGAAACTTCACTAAAATCCTCATCGTTGCCTTGTTTTTGCTCCACTTTTGAATATTTTCCAACACAAAAATGAATCTATGCATTGAACTCCAGTAAAATCTCATAAAATGAAATATTGGACATTGTTATCATTAAAATAAATCTATGCATTGAATTTCAATTTCCCGTGCAATATCATGATTTCCACACACACACACAAAAATACAGCTGTAGTACACGACATACAAATTACAATCTAGGAAAGCAATCAGTTAACGCCTATGAATCAAACATCTCTCGGTGGCTTGCCAGTCACAAGAAAGAGTTTTACCACAACAGAATATGTTCATGGTTTCCCTGTACAAACTAAAAGATGCATTGTCGAAATGCTACAGACAAGAAAAGAACACTAACCACCTAGGCCTTATACCATTATCAATGTGATGCCCCCTCATTCAACATTATTCCCTGTGTTCCTTTTGTGTTCGCTTTATTCATAAGATCAGCATGTCATGTCAACATAGAGAACTCAGGTATAACTAACAATGACGCCATGCAATTGGCCATCTTTCATGACTTGTTTGTTCTAGTAACACAAAGATATACAACTTAAGAACAAGATCTGATTCCCTGTTCAGGAGTTTCCACAACCAAGAAAATATAGCTAAGTCACTTAGTGAAGCAACATATCTTTCGCTTCGTTCACAATTCCATTCACCTAGAGCACTCCCCATGGTAATTACAGAACACATGAAATTCGTTGAATGAAACATAGCCCCTACACTAATTTCATGAGTGGTGATTTCTAATGTTTGGAGGATGGCGATTTCAGATCTGACCACCCAAGTTCCTTACAGAGCTGCTTATCAGGGTGCAAAGTTTGTGGGATTGCACCAAATACAATACGTGCAGCTTCAATTCCCGAAACAGTGTTATGCAAAATTGCTGATGCTTCCTCAGCATTCTTCCTCCACTCTTCATAGGAGATGAATGACAAAGGTCTAGATGCAGAAGAAAGTGGTTTCTCATAAGTCTCTTCATCTAGATCCGCAGCTCTCAGAAACCTCTCTGTTGCTGCCTCCCATGACAGTTCATGCCTCAATTCATCAGCTAGTGGTACAGGCTCTTCTGATAAAGCTTTGAGAGTTAATTGAACAAATTCGTTGCTGGTATTATACACATGGCAGTTAGGAAACTGCATGAAGAACTCGTTTGAAGGATGGTTGGCACAAACAACAATCTTTCCCATTGCCAAGGCCTCAGCAGTTGTAGTGCAAACAACATCTGATGTGCTTGGATTTATAAAGACCTTGTAGCTGAAAGGAATAAAGGTTAATTGAAAGTAAATCATTTGGAAAATTTGGGTATCTACTCCTTTTTTTAGAGTATGAATTATGTATTTTATATTGAGTATTGGCTACTTTGTTCCTCTTGTAGCATTGTTGCTTTGCAACTGAAAACATAATGCTTACTAACTTTCATAGACATCATTATTTTTTAGCAATAAAAAAATGCACCATGCATCATAAATGACTTACTCATAAAACAAAGAATCCACATGGTCACGACCAGGATTAACTCTTATGCTCAAATCCAATTTCCTGAAGGAACGCTGAATTTGATCAAAGTCCTCTCCATTTCCATACAGATCCATTTGCATACCCGATAGTTCAGATTGGTGTTCTGATAGTAACTGAAGGAGTTCTGTGTAGCCCTTACTCCACACCATCTTACCGATAAAGTAGGCACCCTTAGGAAAGGCAGGTTCGCCCCTTTGCTGCTGTGAATGCTTCTCCTTCCCTACATCTAGAAACTTGGGGTTCACACCATGAACATTACAGATGATGGACCTTGGGACATCCTGGGTGGCAGCTGATAATCTTATAACCTGCAATAAGAGAAAATGTAACTTCATAATCTTATTGTGGTAGTAGATATTGGATAGTGCTTGAATATTATTACTGACAATTTTCCAATAGCTTCATGAAACCAGTCTTAACCAAAAGTCAGGAAATGTTCTACCGGCTTGCTGGTGTAAACCAGTGAAGTGGTCAATTTTTTTTTTAAAAAAGCTTGGATGGTTAACCATCCATATTTATTAAGATAAAATTATATTACATGCAAATTACAAGAATAAGCTCAATTTCCCCAATCTCTCCAAAAACTCTTTGCTGAGAGTACAATGTTTTCCACATAACATCTTTCTCCCCTGAAGATGCACCCGTTGCCAATGAAGTGGTCAATAATGGTCTAAATCAAGGTTTCTAAACTCGAGAGTTCACGTAAACTCGTTTTACACTTAGTAAACTCGACTCGTAAACTCGAGACGTAAACTCGTAGAGTTTATGTACGAGATATTTTATATTTTAAAATAATTATTATATATATTATTTTATTATTTGTTGATAAAAATAAGATGAATAATATGGTGATTTTTTATTGATAATTTGGATAAATAAAGATATTTATGAGTAAAAATATATATTCATTTTATTATTGTTCATATATAACAAAAATATGTCATTTAAAAGGAAAATTAAGAAAGATAGTGAGCAACTTTTAAAATTATCACATAAGTTTAACTATTAAACAAATGTCTTTTAAAAAAAAGATAAGAGTAAAAATCATATGAAAAAAATTGTCAATCATTATTGATCACTTGTCTTTTTCTAAAACAGTGAAACATCAAATCAAACACATAAGAAATAATTAATGGTTAATTATAATTATTTTAAAGGAGTGAATTATTATAAATGTATAAATGAGGGATAAATGATACATTTATTTAATTTCATCTTATTGTTTTCAAATAATACTTTCAAAATACTTAATGAATCTCAATATAATATACTTCTAATTTACTTATGTATCCACCGAGTCTATGAAGCTAACTCAAGAGTTTACCCGAGTTTAAAGAGTTTACCCTATTAACTCGAGAGTTTACCCGAGTTTACTCTAAGTTAAGATTCTACTCCGAGTTAACTCGTTTGGGATTGTGAACTCGTAAACTCGTAAGAGTTTAAGAGTTAAACTCGAGAGTTTGAGAACCTTGGTCTAAATGCTATTAAACTTTTGGTCCATGAATGTATCATGTACAATGAAGGGGAAATATTCAATGCAAGAGCAACATAAACAAAAGACAATAGATCATAAATGTTGGAACAATGTTGTCCACTGACCTTGTGGCAGTAGATCTGAATTACCCAACTATTGATGTATTTCAGCAAGAAAGCTTGTATTTGGCCATTCTTCTCCCTCTTAACATATTCCAAATAATTAGTATGGACAACACCTATCACTCTCTGGAACTTGGTCTTCCACCTTTGACCATGGTGGTACCATGTAAGATGTTCGGGCTCCTCGAGGATGGCAACTTCTGCCACTTCATCAGAAATGGTTTGGGTGATATCTCCAACAGGTAGAATGCTCCTCTTCTCTTGGGAGAACTGCATAGTAAAAACCATATCATAAAATCTTAACTCGTATAAAACAAATAATCTGTCATGATTCTGTGGCAGCATACTAGTTGAAGATCAATCTGCCATCATAAATAACTAATTGTCAGACCAAAATGATACATCGTGGTCGCCTTATATGCATAATGCATTAACTTATAAAGAAAAGAACAGTATTATCATGAACTATAAGCAAACATGAAACTGAAATGTAAGTTACCTTTCCAGGATAAAAGCTTATTTTGAAACTTGTTGAAACATTTGCCCTCTCCTGAAGCCACCAACGAATGTAGGCTTCCTGTTCTTCTGGAGAAGTAAACGTGATTTTGCTTGGATAAACTAGTTCTTGATCCCTCCGAGATAGCCATGGAACCACCAAGGTAACCTCCCAATCACAATCCTTTGCAAGGTATGCAGCACGAAACAATGGATTCACAGCAGTACCAGTCATCCATGGGAGGCTTGCAGTTGTAAAAATCGCAATTTGCTGTCGCCGCCCCATTGAGTTACAAGAAATCACAGGTCAATTATATCAACATACGGATATGAAGGCATGGACCAACCTGCATTTCAAAGTGAATCTTTGTTGTAAAAGATTTTTTCCCTTTTCGGCATCCAAAAGGACATGTACCAAATCAAATGAAGAAAACTTAAAGGACACAAACTGTACGAATAAATATTATAAAAAGTTAACTCTTTGCTCACATTGTTCTATCAAATGCTGGTAAAAGAAACAAAATGAAAAAAAAAAATTGAGAAAAAAAAAGGTGACACAAACTGCCGCATTAAATTGGGTATTCGGATCAAAAGAAGGCAACAACTCTCAAATAATGTTCCAACTTACGCAATCCCCCTCCTACCACATAATTACATCAAGTTTTCCCTAATTTACACTTCTAGATATCATTAAACTCTTACCAAATTTTAACCAACAAAATGCAATAGTAATGTATTACCCTTCCAAACCATTGACATTACATGATCTGCCTCAGATCAAATAAAGCAATTTTCTTATGGAAATACAACATAGCGATTCAAATTGAGGAGAATCCAAGAAGCTGCCCTCAGCTCGAACCTCCTCCGGATCAATCAAGATGGTCTGCGTAAAAATTACAACATCCGAAAGGGAACCCTAAACAGGAACATTGTTACCTCAAACAAATCGGAGAAATCTGATGGAATTTGGCGTGCCGGAGGAGGAATCCGCAACCGACGGAGCGGAAATGAGGGGCGAATGGTCGGGAACCAAAGGAAGAAGCGAAGAAGAGGTGTGGAGTTGTACTATTTTGTTGCCTCGGAGAAATTTTTGGGACTCCAGAATCTTAAACCGCCTCTTTAGCTGTCTCACGCGGGCCCCACGTGGTGGCCTTCCTCCAAATGGAAACCACAGCCACAAGTCCATGAGCCTTGTCATTCGTCGATCTGAGTGGGACCCGTAGTTGCGTCGACGAGAAGGTTAAAGTTTTCGGTCGCATTTGTTTAATGAAAATATAAAATGGTAATACTGTAATAGTGAGTATTTTTTAGACAAAAATCATGTTAAATCTTGTCCGATGTTTAATTTTATACCACAAATAAATTTAAAATATAAAACATTAAAAAAATTATATACATTTTATGCTAGAAACAATTAGAGAGGAAATTTTGTTCTCCTTGATTTTTTTTTTCAAAATTGTATAACAAGAAAACACTTTCCATTCATCGTCACACAAAAAAAGCCCATTCAAATAACATGAAATACTTGTACTCTGCAATTTTATTTTATTTCTTTAATACTTAAATGTAAACACATCATGCATAAATTATTCTCTTTTTTGTCTAAATAAATTTTACTTTGTATTTAAGTTTAGGATAAAAATAACGCGGGTCGAATAATTTTTTATGTGAAACAAGTTGCCCTACATTTTTTTATGGTTGTTTTCAATAAGAAAACTTATTAATGTTTTTAGGTGATAATTCCGAGCTTCTATATTTTTATAAATATTTTATTTATAATAATATTAAAAAAATTTACATAAATTAACATCAACTACATGTTATAGATAGTAATATCATTATTAATGATTTATATAATTTTATTAATATTTATTCATAAAACTTATACATTAGTTAATTAAATTTATATATGTTAAAAGTATTATATATATATATATAATTTTAATTATATAGGTCTCCATTAGGTTCGGTGACCACATCTGTTTCGAGGTTAGCTTTAAAGCCTAGTTTTTTTTTCCAAATTTGAAAAACTTATAAAATTTTATGTGGGATTCGTTTTTTAGAATTTTGGTTTTTTTTCCGCTTACACCGTTGAATTATTCTAACGTGATATATCTTGAAAAATAAATACAAAGAAGTCCTCCTTGGACTTTATTTAAAAAATAACTAATAGAGGGACGAAATAAAATGGTAGAGTATAAAATGGGGTTGAATTATTATTAAAATTATATTTGAATAAAAAATTATAATGATGAATTGTTAAACTAAATTACGTCATATTTGAATAATCTAAATAAAAATTATTTATACTTTTTATTATATATTATTATTTATAACTCTTAATAAATATATTATTATTATATATTTATTTAATTTATTATGATATTTATATATTTATCATTATTTATATTTTTTCCTCTTATCTTTAATATTTTTTCCTCCGAATGTCTTTTGTTTCTCTTTCACAATATCTTTTTATTCTCTTAAAAATAAAGATAAAAATATTATAGATGAGAGATCAATGTAAAAAGAGGTGAAAAAATTAATATTATCATTACATCAATAAAAAAATATTATTCAAATGATCATAAAAATAATTATTTATCTCAAATTGAATAAAAAAATATAATTAATTTGAAAAAAAATTATGATGACATTCAATAGATTTAAAATATTATGACAAAAAATAATTATGATTTAATAGAAATTAAATAATTATAAAATAAGATAAAAAAAGTTAAATAAACAATATAATTTTAGAAAATTATTTAAAATGATAATTTTGTTTTATTTAAAGTTTGAAAGTATGAGTCATCTCTTCAAACTTCTTATAATTTTTTTTAATCGAAGCACGACTCTATTAATTTATCTTCCACCTAATTTTTTTTCATACCACGATCCAAACAAAGTTATAATTTTTATAAGTTTTTATGGGTAAAAACTAAAAATGTCTTGATAAGCTGTCGGCCATAATATTGGACTTGGCCACAATACGGGCTTTATTTAAACTAAAGGTTCAGCCCAAGGCCCATATATACACTATATAGAGGTCTGCCGCCTCCATCGCTGAGCCCTCACGTTGCAGTGTTCCCGCCGCCGTCTCCGTCGAAGTCGACCCAGTTTTTGGTGTTGGCGGTGGTGCTCGCGCGCCATCTTAGTAGTAAAGAAGGGGAGAAGTTGGAAGCGAAGGGATGCCACGGCCGGAGTTCCAGGCGCCGCCGGAGATCTTCTACAACGAGTCGGAGGCTCGCAAGTACACCACCTCATCTCGTATCGTCGAAATCCAAGTACGCGTCGCGCGTTGTGTCGCCTTTGGTTTGCGGAAATATTGCACTTTGATTAGGGGATAAGGATTTTATGTAATCGGGTTTTGGTTTGGCGCAGGCGAGGATTTCGGAGAGGGCGCTTGAGCTCCTCGCCTTACCAGACGATGGCGTCCCACGTCTTCTCCTGGATATAGGTTCAGCTCCTCTTCTTGAATTGGTGTCGCAGTTAATTGTTTATTTCCGAAGGGAACGCCTGTAGTTGGTATATTTTACAATAAAAATGGAAACTCTAAGTAGTTTCTCACCTTTTCCTCTAATTATGTTTATTGGTAAAAAAAAGACTCTTTTTCATTGTGCATTTACTGGCATTGTGATATTATGGTACTTTTTTGTTTATCCTTTCATGTTCTTAATTAATTTTAATTTCTGTTGTAAATTTTCGAGCATAGAAAGATACAATTTAGTAGTACCATGGTTAATAAAACACTTGAATTGGGCTTAAGTGATGTTGAGTTTAGCATCCTTTTGGAGATGGTTTAGACACTTGGAAATAGGAAATAATGAGCTTATGTCAAAGAACTCTTGATTAGTGCCTGTTCTGCTGCTATAACTCCTCTCCGGTACCTTTTATTAGGTTGTGGATCGGGGCTCAGCGGTGAGACCCTGTCTGAACATGGGCACCAGTGGATTGGTTATGATATTTCAGATTCAATGCTTAGTAAGTATCCTGTTCATAGATGAATTTTTTTTTTCTTCTTTTATGTAACCGGTTATTGAAGTAAAACCTAAAAAATGGTTAACAAAACTCAGATGTCGCATTGGACCGTGAAGTGGATGGTGATCTTTTGCTTGCAGATATGGGCCAGGTAGCAATATAAGTTGTCTTTTAAAAGAGTTCCACTGTAATTTAACATTCTTTTTCAATTCTGAAGATTGAATAAATTCCTTCAATTACATGCACATTAGCATTATTCAATTTAGTTATTGTACTTGGTTAGTTCTTGTTTTTATGTTCCCCTCTACTTGCAAATGTCTTCAATCCTAAGCCCTTAGATCAAGTTTGACCTGTATATAAATTGTAGTAAAGTTAGTTAGCAGGACATGAATATGAAAACTAGCCCTTATATCAACACATGCTTATGCACTCATCACCCTCAATAACAAATATTAGACAATCATTCATCCTACTTGCTTGATTTCAGTTATATTCTTAGACCTTTTCCTATCAAGGTATTATGTCCCAGATAGTGTTCTTAATGAATCTAAAAGTCAGTATATGTTAATAGTACAAATATCAGAGAGCTGACTTTCCGCAAATCACTTTATTATAAGGTTTAGTATCAATGGCTACATGGAATGTGGAGACCATGAATATGATTTTGATGGAGCCAAAGTTATTAATTTGTCTTGCATTTACTAAAAGTATATCATTCATAAATTTGACTCTTGAGGCCCATATTATTCTGATAGTGTCCGG
The DNA here is from genome assembly GCA_001647135.1 of Pontederia paniculata. Taxonomy (NCBI): domain Eukaryota; kingdom Viridiplantae; phylum Streptophyta; class Magnoliopsida; order Commelinales; family Pontederiaceae; genus Pontederia; species Pontederia paniculata. The sequence goes on along the minus strand of LTAE01000192.1, from coordinate 50,235 downwards.
TAGAACAGCATTATTAAAAAGGATTGTGGTCATTAACAACAATTTTTTTCACAACCTTGACGGCATGGAACATATAAGGTCATCGCTCTTCATATAACGGCGATTCTAGGGTTTGATGATGTGACCTCCTATTCGATCTGTGATCCAGTAGAATCAATTAACTGTTGGTCAAAGTTCATATTGCCATGCACTTTCTTATGTGATCATTCCCACCCTTTTTATATTCATTTATTTGACTGACCTAAAGGTGTCTCCAGCAGATTATAACTGATTTGTAGTGTTAATAACTGCAAGTCAATCATGTGATCCTTGATTGTTCTTGGAATGCAAGCACTAGTGCAGTAACTCTGAGCATAGCGTTAGCCATTGTGTGGGCAATATGGGTGCATTGCAACTGCTCCATTCTTTAGGGAGATAGATGATATGTGGACCAATGCTATTAAAATCGTAAATTGGACTTGACATGGAAGGATTGGGTAAACACATAAAACGTGAAATCGTAATACAGAATGGTGATCTACCAAATTCCAAAATATAAATATCAAATTTTACAAAAAACAGAAAACACTAAGATGTATCAATATAAAACTTCCAAAGTATTAAATAAATAATATGTCAGTTGCATCTCATTCTAAAACATAAACAACAGATGAGTAAATTCTATTTAAAAATTGCTATAATAGGAAAACAAAATGCTCCCTTGCCCACGAGCAGCATTTTCGGTCAGAATTGACCCTCATTGCTGCTCCACTGCCATGAGCAAGATGAGGCTGGCAAGTAAAAGTGTCCTCTCCTGCCCACGAGCAGGATGTGAGGCATCATACCAAAAAAACTCGACCACGACGACGAATGGTAACAGTGAACATGGGCAGTCGCAGTAGTGAACACGAGTACCATTCCTTAGACGAAGGCGCGGCATGTTCACTTGGACTTCGGGATAGAGGAGCATTTATGCCATGTCAGGAATCATATAAAAAACTTTGATTGGTGACAACGGCTGGACATTGATAGAAGCTGAAAATATAAATGATTGACTAGAGAAACGAAAATAAGATAATTGTTATTAGTGGTAAAAGTGCAAGAATCTTTAACACAGTTACAACTAATAACTTGTTCATTCTAGAGGACAAATCTGACCAAACTCCAATTACAAGGATAATAAACAACTTTTCAAAGGCTGCCTAAACTTATAACCCATCAATGTATTTATAACATGTATGAGTTAGTTACTATAACCATCAATGTATAGACTAATAAAACATTGTATCTACCACTATTTTCTTAACCAGCACACTAACTAATACAAAGTGGAATCATATCAATACACCCCTCCTAAAATTTTGCCTTGTCCTCAATGCGGAAATAAATGATTGAATGATATATTTCTTTTGCAGCTTCAGTGTTCACGTCTCCAAACTTAAGAAACTCCTTGTTGCGAATATTTGCACTATTATGATCTTTGAACTTATTCTTCTTCGGAAATGGATTTTCAATGATTTTTTCATGATGAATGCAACTGATCATAGTGGATGGTAGGAACTTTTTGAAAGTTTGCAAAGCATTATCTCTTGAGAGATCGTTGCTACTCTGGTAGAGGTTGAAAATATAAATGACAATAATTATAGAAATGAAACTAAGATAAATGTTACTAGTAGTAAAAGTGCAAGAATCTTAAACACTATTACAACTAATAACTTGTCCATTGGAGATGGCAAATCTCCATAGTCCGTGTGGAGTGGACCAAACTCCAATTTTAAGGATAATAAACAATTTTTCAAAGGTTGCTTAAACCTTTAACCCATCCATGTAACATGTATGAGTTGGTTACTATAACTACCATAGACTAATAAAACATTGTAACTACCCATTATTTTTTTAACCAGCACACTAAATAATACAAAGTGGAATCAGACACGCTGTGTCCATCGAGTTTATGAAAGAGCTCGTGATCCTATTGTGTGTTGGCTCAAAATGACTCTATATGTTATCCAACTTTGGATTGATAAGCTATAAAATCATATGAGTTTACAAGTCAACTCAAGATTCTGATAACTTATCGTAGGCAATATTGTGCATCATTCATTTTTTTTAGAATGGGAAGCTGCAGAGCCACCATTTTGTTTTTGGCTCATACCTTCATCTCACCTTTTGTCTCTCTACACTTGTATATTTTACTCCTCTAATACAAATGAATGACTGCTCAATTCGAGTAATCATCCTTTCCCTTTTCAACAAATGTGGCTCCCTTGTGTTTCATCATAAATATTGCTCCCTGGTGACCTGGAGGCTTTAGGCCATTGGTTTCACCATGGGATTAATCTCTTCCCAAGAATAAAGAGGACTGCGTGTCCTTTATCTAATTATCCTCACACACGACATATCTTGTAAACTAGGGATGCCTTTTATATTGTTTATTTTCCTTAGATTAATCAGATATTTTTATTTTCTTGCATTTTTGTTGAACTGGCCAAATTTGTGTACAAAAATACAGCCAAGGCAACATTTGAATGTTTATAGGTTGGTTGTAACATCGTATAGTCCAAGACCAATATGGCAATTGAGTTAACAGGAGAGGGAATCTGTCAATTAAATGTAAATAGATAAATTATGCTTGAAAACAGTTCCTGAAGTTTATGATAGTGTTTCTTGGATATCTCTACAATCGTTTAATCTCATTAGCCAACTGTGTTTTGCATTGAATGATTTGTTGTAGGGCTTAGGCTTGAGACCAGGAGTTGTAGATGGTGCTATCAGTATCTCAGCAGTCCAGGTAGGCAATTCCGCTATCCTTCCAGTTCGACCAGAGTACTTGTGATTTGAGTTTTGCTGTTCATCTTTGTTGTCTATTTGGATTTTGATCTGCTAACATAATGATTATGATTTGAAAAGTTTGGATGTTTTGTGTTTAAATCAAGTGTATAAATTTGTTTATAAACACATGTTTAGTGCATCAACTGTAATCCTGCTTTTACTGGAAATACTTCACAGTGGTTGACTGGTTTCTACATTAAGTTCTTCCAGATCTAAAGGTTAATAAGGATCAAGGCATGTGTAGCAAGCTATAAATGTAGCCACATCTGATGGCCTATGTGTGTGCCACATGTGTAGCTCACTATTCATGCATTCATATAAGTATCTTTAAGTTTCTAACAATGGCTCCTTTCACTATGGTATCTTATTTCATTTCTAAAAAAGCTTTGTATTCTTAAGGACTCATTGAGCCCTTTTTTTCTCCTGTGGTATTGTAACATAAAAGATAGTAATCAGATCTAAACTTAGAGTCAATGTGTCTACATGTAAACTTTACTCTGAAGATCTGTGTGAATGGCTCTGGTCCATGGTTTGGGATGAGACATGCTACCTGAATGCCTAGTTCTTTCTAGTCATCTTTTTACCCCTAAAAAAAGTAAAAAGAAAACAAGTGTTCTTGAACTTTAGGTTTGTCTGATCTTGCAAGCTAATGTCCATTTCTCCAGTAACGTTTGAAATTTTATGCTGCTTCTTCTGGGTCGCTTGTTTTGTTATTTTATATCGAACTTGCTATTCTACTCTATATAATCTCATATTCCTATTATTTGTGATAAATAAAAAAAGTCCAAAGCTGATACTTGTGCATCGTGATTTTAGATTATGATTATTTAGAAACAAAAGTAACCCAAAGCCGATAACATTGTGTTATATTTTGAATCATCATTGTACTATGGTTTAAATACTGACTCGAGCCTGTTGTTTTTGCAGTGGCTATGCTATGCTGACAAGTCATCTCATGAACCTAGGAAACGACTAAAGTTTGTAGCTGATGCATCTTGTTTTGCTTTGTGCATTTTGCTCATACCTTTATTTACTATTGTGTTATATCTTTCAGAGCTTTCTTTGGTTCATTGTATAAATGCCTAGCAAGGGGAGCAAGGGCAGTCTTGCAATTGTATGCTGAGAACATGGACCAGAGGGAGATGATTACGACTTCTGCTATGCGTGCTGGATTTGCAGGTGGCGTCGTGGTTGACTGGCCACACAGGTATATGGGGCTTTTGTCATTATCATAACAATTCTTATTTGGGTAACTATCTGATATGAATGTCTGAATAGCCCTTGCAGTAACGATGGTGAAAACAATTCTTTCCATCTATTAACTTGATGCAACACTTGTCCAGCTTTTCTGATCACCTTTTGTTTTTCTCCTTCTCATCCTCTGCATGGCATAAAACCAAAATTTGGAATATCAATGTAGCTTTTAAACTATGGTCAAGTGGTTAGTCATTGTTGTCAGATAGAAGTATCCATGTCGCTGTGCCATATGTAAATATAGATTTTATTTCAGTTTCAGTAGGCTGGATGCTTAGTATTATTTTCTAGGTTAGGTTTCCTCATTTCATCGTCTATATACTTCTCCCGATTCATCATTTTTTGGTTGGATGCTGTAAGGGTGATATTGTGAATTAGGTCGTGATCACTTATTGGCGGCTAAAAAGTGTGAGGGGTCACTAATGTTTGGTAAAAGTATGATGTAGGTCACTAATGTTTGGTTTTCAAATTGTAGGTCACTCAACTTTAGTTTTATTCATATTTAGATCATCCATCATACTTGAATATTCATTTTGCCACATGTCATTTACGTGGCATGTGATGATCATCTGTGGCATATGACACATCATTTCACTTTAAATAATATTTTATAATTTAATTTTATTATTAATTATTTACCCTTTTATACTTAAATGGTGAGAACTTAAGAGCTTTTTATGATTTGACGATGTGAAAATTTATTTTTCGGAGTGTCACGAACAAGAAAAAAAATTGAGTATAATGGTAAATTAGTTACTAATAAAATTAAATTATATTTTTTTTATTTTCAAGTGAGTTGATGCATAAATTAATATTTAAATATGATGGATGATTTAAATATGAATAAAACTAAAGCTGAGTGACTTACAATTTGAAAACCAAACATTAATGACCTACATCATACTTTTACCAAACATTAGTGACCCATCACATTTTTTAGCCCTTATTGGCTGGATATCTGGAGCTTGTGTAAATAGCAATTTGAGTAGGTTTTGTAAGTTTTAAGTTCTTTGTTGCTCTTCCATCAATTGGAGAATATATTTGGTTGGTTATTGAATACTCCTACTTTTACTTTGTTTTCTGGGAAGATAAGACCAACTTGTCCACTGCTCTTCTGGATTAACATTCATTTGTGATACAAAACTTGTTCAAATTATTTACGTGGCTTTTTTATTCACCTTTTTGTTAATTTGTCGGAGATTGTTAATGATAGTTCAAAAGCAAGGAAAGAGTATCTAGTTCTTACTTGTGGTCCACCTTCTGCACAAACAATTCTTCCCAAAGGCAAAGGTGAAGATGATGAAGCATGCAGTGATGATGAAGAGAGTGGCGATGATGAAAACCAAACTGTAATTGTCTACTCTTTTCAATTTATTTTTGTTCCGCTAGATCATTTAATAATGTCCAAAACTAAACTGTAATTTTCTACTCTTTTCAATTTATTTGTGTTCTGCTAGATCATTTTATTATGTCCATGCTGAAAAGATGTTGAATTATGTCTCATCTAATGCTATTTTGTGATTAGTTCTGATTGAGCTGATCTGATTTTTACAAAGAATCAGGTCATGTTGTCCCTTGCCTCCAGGTCACTGTCATTGGGTAGAACTTAGTTGAAGTTCAGTTGAATGTCTGAAATATCTTGACAATTGTGTAACATGGCGCTATGCCTCCAGTACCTGCTATCCTAGCTCTAACAATCCTAACTGATAGTTTTCAAGAATTGAAATTTTCCTGTCATATAAACTTCTGTGAACAATGCTAAAAGGTTTTTTACATTAGAAAGGTCTTTTTTTCTGTTCCATTTTACCCAAGTTCCATCAAACTAATTTCTTAATGTTAGAGATTATTATGTAACAAGCAATTGATATGCTTGGATTCTCGATGTTGAGATGCAAAATTAAATTATATTGACAAAAAATGTGCTAATTGTTTGGTTAGCGTTTTAGTTGAATGAAGCACTAATCTGATCGTCTCCTTGTTGCATGCAGGCTGAAGTGTACGGTCGAAACCGCCCAACGAAAAGAACGAAGGTTAACAAAAAGGGTAAAGGGAGACAATGGATTCTCCAGAAAAAGGAGCAGAGGAGAATGAAAGGGCACAAAGTTCCCATGGATACAAAATACACCGGACGGAAACGCAAGGCGCACTTCTGATTTGAGTGGAAAATCCTAGAATGAGTCGCGTTGAAAGCCATGTATGGTTGGGTCTTTCCGTCATTTATCTCAATTTTGTTAGGGTGAATTTCTTCTGTTGGAAACAAACTTTCTGTTGTAAAATCATTCAAATTTCATGACATCTTTCTTTTCCCTAAGAAAGCTTGTATCTACAAATATAGTATGTTGAGGCTGGGAGATCAAGAAATTATTATGACACCTTATCTATGACAAGAAATGTAATTTGGAAGAGTTGAAGATTTAGATTTATGTTTTGCATCTTCTCCAGTGACCAGCAGCCGTAAAACTTTTCCAGCGGATTTTATTAGCATCATGTTTTAGGCATCATATTCATATCCAACAAAGGACTATCAGATAGTATATGATATTATCTTATCAAAACATCCACAATCAGCGTCCGAATGTTCAATATATTCTTTGTATCCGATCCAACTTGACCCTAGGATTAGGTTGGATCATCGGGTTAATCGGTTAAATCTTTTTCTTTGATAATATTTAATGTTAATTATTTGGTATAATATTGTATTTTTAAAAATAAGAATTTAGGTGTTTTTCAAATATTTACTAATATATTTTTAATGATAAAGTATATAATTTTAATATTTTGTAAATTTTAAACTAGATAAATTAGTTTATTTTCCTCTAAAAAAATTAAAAAAACTGTCGGGTAATTGAGTCGGATTGAGTTGATCGGGTTTAGAAAACTAAAATTTAGGATTATTTATATTTTTCTTCTTTCAACTATCGCGAAATTTTAGATCTATCCCTAATTTATAAAATCGGACTAAATTTAAATTATCTGTATATGATTGACCAATTTTATGGAATCGTCTAACTTTAAATTTATTCGAATTATATTAATTCATTAAATTATTAATTTACTCTCTTCTTTTTCTTTCTCTCTCCTCTGTTTTTCTCCCTCCTCTTTCTCTCTCCTCTCTTCATGAGTTTCGACCAAAGAGGAGAGAGAGAAAGAGAGATGAGATAAGAAGAGGGTAAATTGATAATTTAATCAATTAAAATAGTTTGAGTAAATTCAAAATTCATCAATAGAATAAAATTGGTCAATCCAAAAAAATTTAAACATACTTCCATCTGATTTTTTTTAATTTAGAAATAGATTCAAAATTTAGCGATAGTTCAAAAGAGAAAAATAAAAATAACCCTAAAATTTATATCAAATTTCTTTCATATCGGTTCGGATTTAATTTGATTAAGAACTCAAGCCGGCCAATTGAAATTGGATTGGTTAAACCCTAATCATTAAGTCATTGATCATGTGATAGATGCGATATCGTTGAACGTGAATATTGATTATTACTCGATCCTCATTTGATCTTATCAATGCATTATGTTATGTACACCTTGATTTGATCCTCCTTTGTTAATTTTAATCTCGTGTCATTAGATACCTAATCACTTTTCTTTATGTAACAACATGTTAGGCATATTTGCTTTTATGTATGTAGCCATTCCTTGACCAAGAACATGTATATTATAGATGGCTTCATGAAGTCATATATGTGACACAAGTTCATGTTGCCTCTTGGAGTCTCCAAAGGTTGTGGACTCCCAATCCATCATTGACTTCACCCAAATGGCAAAGGACCAATGAAGGAGATGTTGTTAACCTTCCTACATGCCAATTAAACTAATCCTTCTCTACTATATAAATCAATCTTTCCTATGAGATAGCACTCTAATTTAGTTATAATATCATCAATTATATGTCACATAAAAACGATGGTGAGCTCATTTATTCTAGAAAGTAGAACTTTAATGTTTTCCATCTGAATTAATTAAGCTAATTAGACTTTGACCACTTAGATAATATGAAAAAATAGTTTATGCACTAACTTTTCGATCATACACTTATTTTATAGCATACACGTTCAAACACGATGGTCACGGAAAAGTATGACACGCACACGCATTAAGACATCAATTGAGGACGACCATATGAAAATGTTCACGTTTTTTTTTTTCCTTTATTGAAATCGTCCGTCAACGTTAAATCATTTCAAAATTATTCATTAATTTGCTTCCTTTGTGGACTCTTTCAATAGTTTTACTATTGTCATCTTTTAGACCTTGTTTTTTTCACCTTAAAGTGCAAGAAGATGTCTTGAATTCGTCACTCTTTACTTAGTTATTTAACTATGGTTTAGATATATGTATCAAGAGGGACTTCTTCATATTTTGTTCCTTAAGAATTGGATTCTTGAAACTTTTTGTATACCATCGTACCTTCGATATTTAGAATTATTAATATTTAATTAATTCGAAGTCAAAATAAAAAGCAAAATAATATTTTTTGATCAAAATAATATTTTTAAAAATTAAATTCGAAATTACTAATTTTTGTCATCTCTTAAACACAATACTTCTAATTAATTGCATCAATCAAACTTAAATGAATCTTTTGAACTTTAAATTCTCGTAAGGTGAAAGTTTTATAAGTAGTGCTCAATAATAAATAATGCACAATTTAAATATGATAAATTATATATAAATTATTGAAAAACAAATAAAGCATATGTTTACATTATATTTAAAATTAAAAGATAAAACAACTATGGGCTTTACATCATACTCTTTGACCCATTTGTTAAAATTTCATGGCTAGCCATTACACATAAGATCATTTCATGTGCAATACACGGTCATGTGTTAGCCACGCACCCAAGATCGAGTCAATAGACATGTTAATTTACCAACTCCTCTACTTTTTTTTTTCTTTCTCTTGCTTACAAAATTTAGTAGTGTTTTGGCGAAAAAAATAATTAATGTCATATGGAAAAAACAATTGTGATCTCATCCATCCCAAGATATATATTACACTTTTCATAATATAATATAAATGTGTGTGTGGCGTGTCACGGTGGACGATGGATATGGAGAGTTCATGTGCATTAAATAAATAAACAAAAAAAGCACTAAACAACATATTTATCGCATTCGTATTGCGAATAAAGTGTCCTTTGATGTAGCCACCATCTATCCAAGTTGCAAACGCCATGCCATGAATGTGACATTTGATTCGTCACAATATCATGCTCTCATCTACAACATTAAAATAGACATTAATTCATCCACAAATAGTTTTAGATAGACATTAACTCATCTACAAAATAGTTTGTTCTCTCTCAAACCATTCTTCATTTAATACTCTCAATCAATTAAACACCAACAAAAGCATAGACAAATCATTATTATCAACCACTTCCCAATTGACACATCAAGAGGTTTATCGTAGTTTCCTTTTTTTTTCGAAGATATTGCATGTATATAAAATATGTAGTTAATTTTTTTAATACAATGTTATTTATTTGAATAAATTTGGTTGGCATAATTGATTAATAGAATTATGTCATAAGGTCATCGAGAGCTAATAATTTTGAATTTAATTTTTGAAATCGTTAATTTGATTAGAAGTATATCATTCTGCTTTTTAATCAGATGCTAATAACTTTGAATACTGAGAGCTCTGAGTAGGGATATTCATCGGGTCGAGTGAACTCGACCACCCGAACCGACCCAAACTGAATTGGGTCGGTTCGTTTTTTTGATCAGGTCGGACTTGATCGGATCGGGTACGGGTTGAAAATTTTCGACCCGATTTAACTCGATCCAACCCGATGATCCGATTTTTCTATTTTTTTAAAATTAAAGTAGTTTTAATTTAATTTAAAGGTTAATTTTAATTTAAAATATAAAATATATCATTATAAAATATTAAAAAAAGGTATTTTAAATAAATAGTAAATATAATAATTCGTACTATATATAAAAAAAATATAATAAAAATGAACAAAAATATAAAAATGAAAATAAAAAAAATTGGTCGGATGACCCGATGATCCGACTCGATCCAACTCGACATGTGTCGGGTTGGATCGGATCGAGATGCCAAAAAGAGCATAATCCGATCCAAACCGACCCGATCAAAATTGGTCGGGTCAGTTTGAATTTGGGTTCGGGTCGGGTCCAACCCGACCAATGAAGCTCTGAGCGAATAAAAAAATTATTAAATATTATGATTAATCAAATTAAATATGGGATCCACGAACCTTCATATTAAAAAATTGAATAGTCTTTGTCCAATCTCTTCATAGTAATGTGGCCCCCTTGTGGAAGAGCATGTGGATTAGTTAGAAACTATTAATGTGAGGAATACATAAATAAGACAAGTTGCATGCGCGTGTGCACTCCAAAAGGTTAAAAAAAATATTGATGCATTTGGAGATGGCCATATGCAACCCATTATTAAAATAATGTTGGCGTGTGTACAATGCTGCATAAGTTATTGGATACAAAGGAAAAAGGGGACTATGTGTAATTAAATTACCATTGGATCTAAGTTTTAATATTACTTGTGGTGAAAGATATCACCTAATTGATTGATATAATTATTAGTAAGATATCCCTATTCAACTACATTCATAATTAAGGTAAAATATAATTTTTAATATTTTAAAATTTGAAAGGTTCTTATATCATATTAAATTATTTTGTTTAGCTTTCCAACAAATTATTTTCATCTCTCATAACATCTTATTATATTATATCACTATTATCTTATTTAAAATTTTAAATAATTAATTAAAAGTAGTGTTATCTTTTGGCTTTATATTATTAACAAGTGTCGATCCAATAATATGATTGATTAGTGAATTTGATAGTGTCTATTAGTAGTAGTAGTTTTTTATTCTAAGTTAATTATAATATTATGCTTCCTAAGATTCCAACACGAGAAAGAAATAATTAAAGAAGGTGAGGACGCGTCTCATGAGCTGCTCGAAAGGTCGGACAACTTTTGGACGTAGTTTTATTTGACCATGAAGCCATCAGGGCATCTCTCTCTCTCTCTCTCTCTCTCTCTCTCTCTCTCTCTCTCTCTAAATGGTTATAATGCACCACAAGAACACTTTCACATTGCAATTATTACTGACTATTCTATTTGTTGGCTCAAAAAGAATTTAAGCAGAAAATTACGTTGCATAAATGAAAAATGGTGGGGCTAGGCAAATTAAAAATTCATTTCGATTTTTTAATTATTATTCTTGAAAAAATTAAGACTATTTTGAAGGAAAAATATTAGCCAATATAATAGAAAAGGAAAAGACATAATAAGAAAGAAAAATTACAAACCCTTAGAAAAAAATGGAAGACATTTGTTTTTTTACACAAATGACTATAAGATTCAAGAGAAAAATTGATGCGTAAATTTATTTTGTAAATGCATATAAACGTTTAATATTATCAATATTTTGAGTTACTTATAAATAGTGAATTTATTTTTTTATAAATTAAAATTAATATATTTTATATATTTATTTTATACAAAATTAAGTTTACATACAACAAAAATCATCTACATTTCATAAGCATTTTGGTGATATCTATTTTTTATAGGTACATTGAACTTTGATACTTTAAAATCCCAAAACGCTCAAATTAGTCGAACTAATCTTTTGAATTAAACATTTACTATTAACACTAATAATATAAATCTAATAGTATCGTATATTACTTGCCTTATTAATTAATGTTGTTTAGTTTAATGGTAGCGCACAAATTTTAATTATATCGTTTTTTTTCAAAATCCATTCAAATGGTACTTTTAGATGAATTTTAATATTGTAAATAAACTAGCTGGCCTATTAGTATTACTATCTAAAGTGGTGCTTGGTTAATTCACGATGGCACGGATTAGGTTCTGAAAAAAAATAAGAATTAATAGTCGAATTTGAATATTAAAAAATAATTTTGATTAAAATTTATTTTTATTATATTTATTTAAATATTAAATTAGTTATGTGCTAGTAACCTTCGAAATCAACGAGTTTCGATAAAAAAAAGAATGAGAAAAAAAAAGCAAATGCTTGATGGAGCAGTATTAGCAATTTGGTGCCATAGTGCAAGATGATGAGGTAGTCGGTTGTTCCCTCCATGTTATTATTATTATAAATTTTTTTTGAGTGGTGTGTGTAGGAGACAAGAAGAACAAGTGAACAACACCAATTTAATCTTAATCTAATCTTAAAACTAATTGATTAATGGAGCCCTTTATTAGTTTATTAACCTGCTGAACAAGAGAAGGAGAAGAAGACATTCAGCCAGCCAGCCAGCCACCAACAACTCACTCCAAATAAAAATCAACAACAACAACAACAATTCAATCAATATTCATTCACATTTCAAGAGAACAAAACTATGAAGCAAATCAATTGATCCAATTTTCACCTTCTTCCTCCACTTTTGATCTTCCTTGAATTTTAATTCTTTGAAATTTCTTTCTTTCTTTTTTTTCACTCTTGCAAGTTTTTTTTGTTTGGAAACTTTGGTAGCTCTCTTCTGTTCTGTGTCTGTCAGCAGCCAACACCCTTTTGATTTCCTCTCTCTCTCTCTCTCTCTCTCTCTCTCTCTCTCTCTCTCTCCTTTTTGCTGTTGAAGGAGGTCTGCAATTTATTTTGTGTGGAGGAATTATGGGGACAAAGAACAACAGTGGAGGGGCCTGGATGATAGATTATGGCCTGTTGGAGGACACAGAGACGACTGATTACATCTGGGGGGCTCCTCAGATCCTGATGGATCATGATCCTGCTGTTTCCAGGTGATTTTCCTTTTTTTTCTCTTTTGCTGCTGTATCTTGTTGTTTGACTGAATTTGATGAGCCCATGCTGTGTTTTCTTCAAGTTTCTGTTCATGCTGCTTTTTAATGATATTTGAGGAATCAGGCTCCTAATTCTTTGATGCCGATCATGACTACTAAAGATGCACAAAAGGCTGCTTGAAAATGTCAGGAATGGTTATGGAACTGTGCTTGATAGTTTATGATTCAATTCTGAGATCATTTGCAGTAGTTAGGAGCACAAGAACATTATGTCTGTAATGGCATCAAAATTGTATGACCTTGTGTTTGATTGACACCATGTTCTTGCACAATTTATTTCCTAAATGTTGATTCGCACCTTTTGATTTGGCAGCAAAAGTTAGGTGGTAAGATAATTTGTTCCCCTTTGTTTCCTTAGTAAAAATTTATCCATGCATCCCCAAAGACAATTAAAAAGTAGTGTTCTTGCGCTATTCATATCTGGATTTCTAGCTTTGCAGTTTCAGATTTGTATATGTTCCTAATTTTTTTGTAACTCAGAGAATGACATGATACTTGATGCATGTTACTTACTCTACTTAAAATTAATGCCACTTTATTCTTGTATATTATATGCAGTGCTGTGCTTGGGTTCAATATTCTACAGAAGGAGGAAAAATCGCCTAACACCAAAAAGCGGTATGTTCTTAGTTATTGCTCATAATTGTTACTCAATAGATATCAAGGGGAAAGGACTTTAGATAATTTCTCATCTAAAATCATGATTGGAATCAAGGGATTTGAAATTATTGCATGGATCTTACAAGAGGTTGATGTTTCCACTGCTTGCTAGAGTTTGTTTTATGTTTAGTAGTCCACAAAATGTTCTTCCATCTGTTAATTTTGAGGACTGACAGATACATGGCAGCATATAACATATATGGATCATATGCAACTCTTGGATTGAACTAGATTTGGTTTATCATGTTTTATTATGACAATATGCAAATCATTAGATTCATCTCAAATCTTTGAAGAAAGATCCCTTCTGATATTTTGCTACTTACAGAACCCGCGAGAAGTCCCGTGCCCCTCCAGACACCAAAGCCGGGCGTGAGAAAATGCGAAGAGACAGATTAAACGATAGGTAGGCTCTAGTCAATTTGCTTTGATAAACTGTGATATTGTGTTTGCACAGGAATACTGATTTATGTTTAATGTTTACTATTGGGTCAGGTTTACAGAATTGTGCTCCATTTTGGAGCCAGGGAAGCCACCCAAGGCAGATAAAGTAGCCATTCTAAGCGATGCAGCTCGCCTTCTGAAGCATTTGCGCAATGAGGCGAAGAAGCTCAAAGAGTCAAATGAAGCACTGCAAGAAAATATAAAGAATCTAAAGGTAAAAGTTGATTCATGACATGGATAAAAGTATGACACTCTTATTTCTTTCCTCTATTGGGGATAAGTAGAGTGATTTCTCTCTAATGGCAAAGCTGAGGCCACTTGCTGTAACTTTAGAGATGCCTTTGCCATTTCTTATTGTTCCATCTCCAAGCTAGTGCTTTGTTAAGATGAAACTGCTTTTAACTGCACTATGCTTGCCTAATGCTGAAACAAGCCATTGAATTTTCAATTCCTTAATGTTCAGTAATCCCAGACTTTGGAACTTCTTTCATCATTAAGTGACAGAAATCTACTTCTTAGCCGCACAACATCCAGCATTCTTTTGTGCAGTCAATTGGGCACTATTTTTTCCCTTCAGTGCCCCATAGCTAGTAGATCTGATGATTAGCTCCATATTCGTAATCCGTACTCAATTCTTATTAAGTTATCAAACTCAAGAAAAGGTTTTGATGATTATTACTGTAAGGGTGCCTATAGAATAAGAATGTTTCAAGTATGATATCCCATATTTTTCTTTTTCAAGAGCAATGATAAGAGTTTCTAATAAGATATGCATGCATCCATGCAGGCAATTCAAAGAAGTAAATTGGTTACTCATATTTCTGTATGTGATGGTTTGCATTACAGGCAGAGAAAATGCAACTAAGGGACGAGAAGGTGCGGCTGAAGGCGAAGAAGGAGCGAATGGAACAGATGGCTAAAGGCGTCGGCAGCACGCCGGCGTTCCCTGCTCAGCCTGCTACCGCAACACTCGACACAGCAAGCATCTCTGCATACAACAGATCACCAGCATACCTTGCTCAGGCTGCTACAGCAAGCATCTCTGCATACAACAAGTCAAAGGCATTTCCTAATTACATGCCTGTGGGCATGTGGCAGTGGATTCCTCCAGCATCCCTGGACACCTCTCAGGATCATGTCCTGAGGCCCCCTGTTGCATAAGAGTAGTCTCCATTAGCTCCAAATTGAGCTGCATGGAACATTTTTCCTTTTGTCATCATCATTATCAACTTATACCTTAAGTTGCTACCAATTGTATTTAATCCTGCAAGAACATGGAGAAAGCTCCAAGCTTTGGGATCCTTAAGAGAATGTAGCAAACAACCACTGGAATGGTTATGCAAAAATGTATCTTCTAGTTCTTATTCTGGAATTTAATGACCTGATTGCATTTATGAGCAAGAGTATATAACCAATTTTGCTGAGACTTGAGTAATTGGCGCATTGGATATCCCCAACACGTAGTTGCCACCAATCTTTTCCTTATTTTATGTATTTTGCATTAAGAAAATATCCATCAACAAAAATATTTTTCGTTAATTTTTTTTTATTTATTAATTTTAAATTATGATATAAGTAGACAGTAGGTATCAAATATAATTAACTTATTCCAAGAAAAACAGTAAGTATAAACACGAAAAATAAGCTTTTTTTTCAAAAAAAATATTTTTTTCTCGAAACTTATTTCAGCATTGTTAACTTTATGTTTTTAAAACGAAAAGTATTTTTCTTTTCAAAACTTATTTTAAGCGAATTAAGACTTCATTGTTTCTTTTCACGTGCCAATTTTCTACGAAGATTAAATTCCTATGTGTACTATGAGGAAGGAAGCTTCCGTTTACATGACATGATACTTTATACCTTGCAATATTTTCCAATTTTTTAGGTATCTTAACATTAATCTATTTATATAAAATCTAACAAATTGTTCAGATGAGTGATATATTCTGTCAGTTATATCTGTTAACTATAACACATTGAGCATTGCAAACACAAAGAATACTTCCAGCAACATTTTAGGATGGGCATTTTTGTAAGACGAAATTGCAAAGTATTTTTTTTAGTAAAATTCTAACTTTCCAACAAACTCGAAAATGGTTTATGGAAAAACAATGACACTCGTTAACAAAATGTTATGGAAATAAGAAAAAGAATAACGCAAGAATTACTTCATTTATCAAACCTGGAACTCCAGGTTAAAATAAATAAGAATTCTGAAAAAAACACTAACACAACAATCAGAGTACTTAAATAACAAGGATGATACACATGTATGATATATCATTCCCAATTGCAGAAACTACTATGATAAGTTTACGAGACATTGCACCATAATGAACATGCAATACTTGCTACCTTACTAACCATCAAAGTTGGACATGTTTATTTTTTCCCGTTACATGAACAATTTTAACACCAGAAAGACTCTTCCTTTAAGTAAAGCCTCATCATCTATCTAGCTGAGGATCCTCGCCTATCTACATGGAGAACAGCACAACAAGAAACAAAATTAGTATCTAAACACATAACTGCATATATACATATATCTGATCAACTAGATGACGAAACAAATAGCCCGCATGAAATGGCAGACATTGATCCATGTTGGATGATACTGAGCAGAAATATAAGTGATGAAGTTAAAGAACATGTTGTACATCTCGTTTAAATGGGTCAAACGAGACCCTATTCCCTTTCTCCTCTTCATTCCACCGCCAGAAGGATAAAGAAAAAGGAAATCCAACATCTAGTTTCAAATGAAACATAGGAAACAAGAGAAATAAATCAAATATGCTCGTAGCAGAAAATATACGAAGTTGAGCCATTTGATCGTTGTCCAAAATAAGGACTGAAATCTGGGAAATATGTTACAATCGATGCCTAAAACTCATTGTCTTAAACTTATGCCAGAACCTAACAGTCCAATACAAAATACAGAATGTACCATGGTTATTCAGAACTAGATCATATTGATCATGTCAAAAGATGGTTATTCAGAACCTAACAGATGAAACTTCTAGTAGTTTTGGTTTATCCACCAAAAAATGCCTTAACTGTATGAAATTGCAAAATGTTTTCAGTCATGAGAGTAAGGACCCCCTAGCACATTAGTACCAGCAACATGAAGTTCAACTTGAGCCAACGAAGAAAACATTAGCAATGAAGCAAAAAGATATTGGTTCACAGCCACAGTTGAGACTAAGAGTATATCTCTGCAATATGTAAGATTTAGCAGGTTGTGAAACGTAAAATAATACATGAAACATAATGCAGCACGTCAATAACAGCATTTGATGGCATCAACTATCATAAATTTCCGGTCAAAACAAAATGCAGAAAATCTTAGCTATAAATCAGATATATGCAACCAGATAAATGTGACAGAAGCTGACTAAAAGTAACAGCACACAGGAAGAAGCTGGACTTACTCTAATTGAAGATTCTTGTGGGTGTACACTACACCTTTATCTCCATCAACGACATGACCGTTACCTCTCAAAATCCTAAGCATCAAATGATGTATCTCATGTAAGATAGGAACATAAGACGTCAAATTATCTCAAGATGCAACTAAGAGCATCAGTATAGGGAAATCAAGAGCCCAGAAGTTGAAGTCAAATAGAAAAGTAGCTAAAAATCATAAAAAGTAAAAAAAAATGATGAAATGAATTTCTAAGGTTATGTTGTTTTTAGAGCACCTCACACGATGATAATCACAATAATATTATTAAATTAGACATGCTATCAATAATCATAAAAGCTTAAACCAATAGGAAGAGCAAAATTTTAACACTTCCCTCATGTGTGGGTTGTTGACAATTTTAATCTATTCCAAAATCCAACACGTGAACTACTATAAGAGGATTTTTTTTTTGAGAAATGAAAATTAATTTTTAATATGTGCTTCGTCAAGGTTCAAACTCAGGATTTCAAACTCCAATATCATGTTATATTAGATGTGCTACCGATAATCCTAAAAGTTTAAGCCGATAAGAAGAGCAACATCTGTATATTAATATTCTTAACAGATATGAATATGAAGTTTCCCTAAGTAATTCAACGCCATGAGAGGAACCAAGTCATTCAAGTACCCAACAATTTTTTGGAACTCCATAATACAAATCTCATATGGCATTAGCCTCGGGAAATTATTTACTTCCACTCCTGATAAGATGAGAATTACTAGGTTTTGGAGTATGTTCCTCCATGAACTTGTCAGCACATGAGTGTAGCTAATTTATAGAATGGGATCTTGGATCACATATCTTGGTTAGATGAACTATCAAATGCGACTTGAAATATGATATAGAAAGGTGCCATCAGTAAGCATCAGTGATGGTTTTCTAATTTCAAATTTGTTACGAAAATACAGATAAATACTTGAAACCAAAGAGTGAAACCTTGGCTTTTATCTTAACTTCTTGTTTCCAGTATAATCATTTAATATCCTTACCAATGGTGAACTGATACTTTCCATCAATTTACTATTTGCAAAGTAAAAATGAAATAAAAGACAAAAGAAATGACTAATGAAACAGGTACACACCATCGTGTTGTTAGCAATCCCTCAACACCAACTGGACCTCGAGCATGAATCCTACTTGTACTTATACCAACCTTCACACATCATGAACAAAAAGATAATGTAATGATTCGTTCAACTAGATAATTTTGCATATGTTAAAGAAAAAAACAAAGGGCAGATTACCTCTGCTCCAAGGCCGAAACGAGCCCCATCACAGAAACGTGTGCTTGCATTTAGGAAGACAGCAGCACTGACAGTAAAAGAAAATAGACAAGAACAACTCATGAAAGTGCATCTAATTCTGAATATTTTGATGAATAACTAAACTTATTAGTTAAGCAATCATTGTCCTATATGAAGCTACAACATATGTACATAGACCAGTGATCTATTTTTTTAAGGGAGAGTGATATAATTAGTCTGTTTAAATGGGCTCACTTTGATAATTTGCAACTTACATCTATGTAGTTTTCTGTATCTATCACTTCTTTTCTATCCATTCTCTTCTGGATCTTGTTTCCCACAATGAAGAGAAGCAAACAACACCAGAAAGCTTTAATTTTTGGGACAAAGTGTTCAAATTTCTCATTTATGAATGAGGTTGTGCAACCCACTATCAGCCTTTTAACACAAAATAACAGGCAAATCCAGGAAGCAATTGTAGCTTGCAGTATCTAGGAATTTGTTATCCTAATCCATTTCAAATTTTATGGCCACAGGAGAGCATTTGCATTACATTAGGAAAAAATATTTAATAGAAGTTTACAATGAGCAAAATTCAAAAATTAGATTGGAACAAACCAACTGTCACAGAAAGATACCTATCAACTTGACCAAGGAAGATCTCAGCAGTCTTTGAATCGGTAGTCACAATGCAGTCAGTATGTGCACTAAAAGTGGTAAAGCACCAAAATGTGAGCATCCATTACCTTGTTGTGATTTCATGTAAAAAAAAAAATGCATGTAAGCTATACAATGCTCTGAACCCTAAAATGCACCTTCCATAACGATGTATATGGTCGATTGCAGCATGTACATCATCTACAACTTCAATTGTGCAAGACATTGAGTTATACTCGTGATGAAAAGACTTGGCTTGTGGAATACCTAACTCAACACTTGTTTTAGCGCTTCCATAGAGAGTAACCCCTGCAACATTATATGAGAAAAGTCTTCATTCATAACATAACTATCCAGTTATCAGTGTAACAGTTTATTTCCTGTTATGTATGTCTTTTTTTTTCTAGGGTATGGCACGAGACTAATTTATGTGGTATCAATCCAAATAACTAAGATGAGAAACATCATAAGAGATCCAACCTTGTAGTTGTGTTTCAATAGAAAAATACCACAAGGCAAAAGCAGGTTATTATATGGCAACTTTATGCAAAGATCTTTCTTCATTGTCATGGCCATGTGCGCCAAGTGATACAGATGTTAAAGATAAGAGCAAAATTGAAAGGAACAGGACCATGAAGAAATAAATTTTCCACAGGAAAGGAATGTGGTAGACCAATAAAGAACTAAGAAAATATAGGTCCATCTTGTGGAACTCGCCAAGTTACAGATTATACCTAATATAAAGAACTAAGAAAATATAGGTCCATCTTGTGGAACTCGCCAAGTTACAGATTATACCTAATTAATAATAGTATCTTGCTGTATAACTCATAGATTTGAAGGTTTGCATATCCAAGAAATATAATAAAATGCAACAAAAGCCCACCAGTGCATAGTAGATCATGCAATGCCTCAGCCTAATGGTTGAATTGTATTCTGCATGTGAGTTGCATGATCTTATAACAAATCATGATATGCGAAATTGCGAATAAAAAATGTATAATAAACTAACATTTGTTCCAATAAAGTGGCAAGAATTATATTATTTAATGAAACATCAGGACATCACAACATTTCCAGTTTTTTTAAAGGATGCACCTAATTACTGACACAAAATGCACAATCTGTTGATGAAAAGCATACCTTCACTTTTAAGCTCTGTGATTAAATCTTTAAGGCCTTCAGTGTTAAACAGATCTTTGTGTATTAGAAGTGTTTCCTGTGAGTAAAAGTAAATGCCTATTAAGAAATATACAAAGAAAAGAGAATAAAGGATAATTTTTTACCAAATTATGTAGTCATAGTACAATCTTTACAAAGACAATAACACAAATAAATGGAAAGCATTCTTAAAATTATTGTTGATACCATAGCATTACAAGCTGCAGGATAATCAACTTTGGCATCCAACACAACACGCTTAGCCATGTCAATATCAGCTGATTTGTCAACATAGATATGGCAAATACCATCTAGAAAGCAAACAGAAGAGTCTCAACATTTAAACACAAAGCAACAGGGTAGAGCGAAAAAGAACCTCAGCAAAGTTCAAACCAAAGTTTGAACAAGAAGTTCTTATTTACCTGCATGACCAAGAACCGGAATTTTTGTTGATTCCTTAATTTGAGTGACAAGCTTATTGCTACCTCTTGGGATCACGAGATCAATGACATCATCAAGCTACAATAAATGGTTAATGGAGTAAAATAACTGAGAATATCTACAGATGTCACCATCAAAGTTCTAACTAGAACCCACCTTCAGCAAATCTGGAATTTCATCCCTAGATGTGACAAGCCCTATAAGCTTTTTCCCAACAGTATCTGGAATAGCTCCAGTAATAACCTAATAATGAAAGGTCAGAACAAAAACATTTGGTTAAAACTGAAATGCATTTGTTTCAGAAGGATTTTTTGTTTAGGAAGCACACCTTATGTAAGATGGCATTTGATCTCATTGCTTCTTTCCCACCCTTAAGAAGAAGACCGTTTCCACTTTTGATGGCTAGAGACGCAATCTATTACATGAAGGAAACATACATAATAACAAAATGATAAGAGATATCACAATTTTATAGAAAGACACAGGAATCTGATTTCTTGAGAAGATTTATGCACACATGCAATTAATTCAACCAAAATCCCAATAAAAAATACAAAAAAAAAGGAAATGCATGACATCACATGCTGAATTACATGATATTGATTAGGCCAAGGATTGTAGTGTTGATGACACAAACCTAAAACAATTTATTGTAATAGTCAGGCAAAAGGCCTTTGTACTGAATGGCTCAAAACTTGTTAGTGGCTCAAGCAAAGTACCAACTTGGCTTGAGTTAAATCTAGATGATAAATTGCAAGCTGGCATCAGTCTTATAAATTGCAAGTTGAGTTTGAGACTTGAGAGGGCCAAGCTTGACAAGGCACAATATGATACATATTCATTAAACATTAAGCTTACATAATATATATGGTTAATATCAAGTAATTCATCTCTCGATCCAACTATCTACATTTGGCTTCCCTTAGGCTTTTTTGTTGAGATTTGGCTCAAAACACGCTTGTTAAAGATGCTAGGTGTCTCTGGGGAAAAAACTAACAGCTTATATTGCATTACAGTAATTGATCTAAATTATCTTTACCATAGATAAGAAAATTGCCTTCTTTTCTCAAAGGATGTATACTGAAAACTGCCTTCTTTTAACATAGATCTTTATGATCACAATGGATAAGCACCATGATTATTGACTATAAGTGCGCCATCTGAAACTTAAAGCTGTATGTCCAAATAAGGGAAGAAAAGACCAAATGTGCAACTTTAGCCGTCTGATATGGATTCAAGATATTGAACAGCAGAACAACTGAAAGCAGAACAACTGAAAACAACAATTTTAATGATTCGGTTGTCTTAATGTTATATTAAATTTGAAATCGGATTCAGACAATTGGATTTTCATGTGGAAAAGATGAAAGATCTCGACTAGAGACCTCATTAGTGCTTACAAAACCTGAGAAACTGTTCTTTCAGACAAACAAACCTTCCATTGGAAGAACTGGATGCTATCATGTAGTACATCTATAATTTTACATAACAAGACAATCAAGACCATCGTGAACTTCCTACCAACGTAAAGGATAATCCAAGGAAAACTAATATAAAACTAAACTAATAGTTCAGTTCCTTACCTGAACTAAGGCATCAGGTCGTGATTCAAAAACAATCAGGAGAACACCCAAGGGACATGATGTCTTATCTAAGATCAGGCCATCTGCAAGCTGAATAGTGACCATAAATCAGTTCACTCAAATACTCAATACCTCACAGTTAAGCAAAAAATGCGATCATTCACTAAATAACTTTTGCATCGTAGAATTGGTATTTATTCCAACTACTACAACTTAAAAAAGACATGATAGATTCTGATGTCAAAAACAGGCTAACTTCAGGAAAAGTGCAACCAGGATAGTGTCCTGACCTCAGTCCTTTTCAAGACATGACCTATCGGGTCATCCATGTCAGCAAGAACACGCATGGAATTCGCAAGGCTTGATATCTGTCAAAGAGAACTCATTTGATCTTGATGCAAATAAAAATAGTTCAAAGCTAACACAAAATGAAAGGTTTGAACATAACCAACACATTTGAAATCATTCAATATTGAGCTAAAACACGAGTATAGTCTTCTCTGAGAGAATCAAAAGCATGATTCTTATTATTTACCTTCCCTGGCTTGAGAGTTAATCTAGAAAGTAACGACTTCTCATATCCAGCCTGTTGTGCAGCAACAATATCAGCTTCATTTTCTGTTCTGATTAGGTCATAGTTTGCCTCCAAAGCATCAGCGATATCCATAAGAATCTTCTTGCGTCCCTCTGATGATATGCTCTATGAAAAACAGAAAACAAGAAAGAGCAATGGTACTTTTTTAGAAGAAAATCAAAAAAGTAAAAATGGCAAAGAAAAAGAGAGAAATCACAGCTTTAGGTAAGGCTTGCCTTCAATCACATAACACAAACAAAACAAGAAATTGAAGCATTAATGCCTAAATAGAAGTTATTTATAGCACCTGAAGTCGTCTTGAACAATCCCTTGCCGAAACTGCCATATTACGTGCACCATCTTCTTTAGGTAACACCCATTTATATGCTTGCTGATGAAATAAAGTACCAACTTTCTCTCCATGAAGAACTTTTATGATGTTATCAGTAGCATAACCACTTGAAGAAGAAGAAAAAACAGAAAGGATTACTATTTTTCATATAGTTATTAGTCAGGAAAATTAGAGTGGAAGAATGTGACTGACAGTTAAACTAAGCAATAAATTTAACTTTTTACAGCCATAAAAAAATATGACAATTGAGACAATACAACTTTATATCAATGCCCGAAAAAAACATACACCATGAGGTCTCATCTTGAATATGTCTGCAACATTCATCCATAAGTAAAGGAAACAGGCCATGACCTAGATTTAAATGTTTGTGTAAACCTGTAGTGATAGAGTGTTAAGGCATTTTAAAGCTTAATGTCGTCTTGTCATTTTCCTTGAGGGACCAAGATAAACAGTAATCATGAGAAACATAGCAAAATTTGTTGACATAAGGAAACTTGTAAAAAAAAATGTGATAGACATACCTAGTAATGACGACGGGGGTGCCTGCAGAAGCAGCATAAACTGCAGCCTTTACCTTTGCTGTCATTCCTCCTCTTCCTACCCTCGACTTGTCTCCAAAAGTTATCTCACTTTGATGCTTTTCTTTTATGTAAGTATGTATGATCCTCGAGTGAGGTTCGCTAGGAGGCCCACTGTAAAGTCCCTCAACATCACTTAACAAAATAAGAAGATCAGCATTGAGCTCGAGAGCCAATAGAGCTGCTAAACTATCATTGTCCCAAAATATACCAGACGAATCCTGAAAATTATATGATCTGTTAAAATAAAGCATAAATAATGACAAAGATGGATTATAGAAAAAGATATAATTGTAATCCAACAGAAAGTATACGAAGACAGAATTATGCTTGAATAGTTGAGAAAAGTTGGAGCGGAGATTTTGATATGAAAAAAATCATGCTGTGACACAGATTACTTGATGTGATAACAAAGAACTGAAGTGTGAGAAGGAGAAAACTATCAGAGTCACATGCAAGTTTGACCAATCTATAGTAATAGATCAGAACAAACTCATTTTCACATGCAATAAAGAATTGAAAAAACATAAGAGGTTTGTGATAACTAGAAGAACATCGACCAGAGAATAGCTATGTCATTAAATGGGAACGCATATTAAACCAAACTTTAGTGAAGAGAACCTTGTTTCTAGACAAATTTAGCCAAGCATTACTAAAGATTGCCATGGAACATATAAACTCAACCATCTATAATAATTAGTTCCCAACATTACTTAGTAGAAGAACTAGATTTATATTCTATGGGACTCTATATAAGTAAAAATTTAAAGAGCAATCAATGAATAGTTATCCCTAGGATATACTTGCCACTAATTGAGTCCCTCCAATTATATGATGATCTCATGTAACTTAAAACTGAAAAACCTGTATAGTTCGCTCCAAACTTAGTTAAAGTTTCATGAACCATGAAATTCCTCAAGAAATGTCCATGTTTGTTGTTAAATGTTTTTTTATGATCACAAGTACTCGTAGTTTTAATCTTTTAACATGATCGACCATGAACAGTATCACAAACTGAAATCATGACGATCTCTTAAACTCAACAGCTCAAAAACCCCTATTTACTTTGTGTCACATCTGCAATACCAAACTGGTAATCTCAAAAATTGTAAGCCTTTGCAGATCAAAAACCTTCTAAGGCACCATGATATTGCAACTGCTGATTCAATGTGCTAAATATTGCATGCACGAGGTTTTCAATCTTAACAGCTTTATACTAATCTGTAGGATACTCTTTTGCAGATGGATAAACAATCTTCAGTGTTACAATGATAAAGCGCAGTAAATCCCTTTCAAAGCCTCCAGATTATTAAATAGTTATATTTTATTATCGCCAAACTTATTATTGAAAGAATGATGACAAAATATGTACAAATTCTCTAGGACCTCTTCCTCTCAGTAGTTCTCACCTTTTTAATATCTGAAGCAAGCTAAAAGTAAAAACCTACAGAGAAAAGAGTTATGGCAAAAACCTACAGGGAGACGGATGACTGACGAGGTTGATAGTTATCTGAGCTTAATTGATAATAAACCAAGGACACCTCAAGCCCTTATTACTAATGTTTTGTACATAATAGTATTTGGTTTTTATTACAATTTGATTGTACTGTGTGTCCATAAAAGAGCAATCTGCTAGCAGGCCCAGCCCATCTTCTGAAAGTTTTAAATGATATTCTCTGTTCAGTCATCAGTGCACTATCATTTCAAGTTTTCAAGCTAGTTGTCACACCAATGCAATTCTAACATATTTCCAATGAGCAACAAGAGTTTGAGAACATCCATATGCCTTAAAAATCTTTAATAATGTTAAGAATATAATGAACTATTTCTTTTAGCACACGCATCAAAAACTTCTAACTGTTCTCATCTACAATAGCAAGAGCCATAGCATTTCTAAATTCTGGTAAAAAGCTGCACCATTACTTATTTGATTATAGAATTCCTGCACCCCATAAAATTCCCATGTCCAAGCTATCTCACTGCTACCTTATTTGATGTCAACAATGAAACACTTGGTAGCAAGCATGATAACAATAATCAAGTATTATCAGAGTTGAGCCCTAACATATACATAATAGAGAACATTAAAACATAAAGAGCTTAACAGTTATGGGGAAATATATGTTGACCAGAATGATGCAGATTAGTTAGTGTTAACTTAGAATTTAAAAATTGAGAAGGAATTAAAGAAAAAAATATTAGGATTCATAAATATAAGAAAACTCTCTACATGGTAAAAAAGACTTCATTTTCAGATAACTACGTACAAGTTCACATGTTGACCAGAACTATGCTGATTGTCAGTGTTATCTTAGAAGAAAAGAAAAAAAATTATATAAAAGAAAAGAACAAAATTGGCATTCTCGATATAACAAACAAATCTCTTAATGGCAAAAAATATTTTATTTTCAAATAATTATGTGCTAAAAAAATCTACTAATCAAGCAGAAATTGGTTCGTAGATTGAGGTCTTAAGATTCAACGTTAGAGTACCTCATATGGAGCTTTCCTAGTACTGATTGCATCATTTTCATTGAAAACAGGAACTACCTTCAGAGCTAAAAGTGAATTCACTGTTTCAGATAATTGCAACCTGAAATCTGGATCTTTGAAGTCGCTATCTGTGACAAGAAGCTGGGATGATGTGACATCAAGCTGCATAGCAAAGCATATAGAAGAAAGGCACTGAGAGGATGGGAAAAATGGATAAGCAGTACTTAGTTTCTAAGGACATGTAAGCATTAGAAGCTACAAGACCAAATGCATACCTGACTAAATAAAGAATCATACAGAGCCATCAGTCCACTCTGCCCAACGGCAGCACATGCCTTTCCATCTAATTCCATCTGTGGCTTCTGAAGATCAGCAAAGCTGCAATAACTGAATATTAGCTCAATATTCACAAGGTCAGATACATAATTTGTACATCCCTGAACACTCAACTAATGCCCTCACCTGCTATTGACCAGTCTTCTGTATTTTAGCCTTTGACGGCCCATACCAACAGCACCCGATGTGACCAAAATAACTTCATAACCTTGAGAATTAAGATCTTTAAGCTGGAATCAACAATTCCAGCAGCAAGCATGCCCAGAAATTAAAATTTGCATCAGATGAGTACTTAAAAGGAGCATATTACATGTTCATGATACAAGAACCACATCAATAATTAGACTAGAAAAAAAAAGCACATCATCAATGCACTAAGACCTCAATCAAAGTTAAAAGAGTACCTGCTCGCAAAGTGCTCCTAGCCTTCCCAGAGCCAATCTTCCATCAGGTCGAGTAACAACTGCAGTCCCAACCTGTGGCACTCAGAAAAGCAATAGTCAAGTCATCATTCCGAAATGTACAAATAACATACTGCTGACAGTACAGAGATGGCAAGGCTTAGGAAACTAACACCAAAACTCCAGTTACATTGATGCAACCAGAAACCAATCCAACTTTCCGGGCAAGGCCCAAAAGGAGTTTTATGATTTAAGAGCACAAAAACTTGATATAAATGGAAACACCAATGAGACTTGGGTAACACACAGATAATATTCCGAGTACAATTGTGTTCCAAAGTCAAAACCTCTTACAATCAAATGATGAATTAAATGAAACGAAGATTCCAAAACATAACACTCGTCTAGGATTTCAATTTAAGGGCTACAATACCTCCCAGATCATATATTCACAAGCATATCCATCCGATTTTTTTAAAAAAACAAAAATCCAACTTTAAACACCGTGTAGCTCTTTCTTCATCTTCACAAAATATCTTTCCCGAAAAATGTGACATTTATCTCAGTTGAAGATTAAAAATTGGCAATGCCAATTTATTTCAATTGCAAAATTTGCAACGACTCGTCGGGTTCACCTTTGCTCTATCTCCTCACAGATATGTCAGTTTTTTTTTTTTTTTCTGCAAAAGACTGATGCTGACCGTGCCTTGACCATACAAACGTCTGCGTCAAGGAGAAACCAACAACCACTGCCGAAATTAGGACTTCAAAAACACTTCTTTTTTCGGTGATGGAGAAAAAAAGACTCTAAGAACATATTCCTCCTGCCCCCCACGACGATGCACAGTAAGCCGAACAAAAAACAATGGATTCCCCAACACAGAATGCAATACCAAGATTTACTGAACATGGCGCAGCATCGACGTCTTTCCAATCCAATCGACATATCATCGAGAAATAAAAAAAACTTGAACTAAAGAAAACGAAGCAGAGACTGATGAACAAAAAAACTCAAAAACGCAACCAAAGACCGGAAACGGAGGCCGGGGAGCGTACCTTGATGATGAGCCGCTTGACGTCCTTGACGAAGGTCCTCGTTGGATCCATGGCGGCCGCTCCGCTCCGCTCCGCCCCGCCCTGCCGCCCGCGGAGAAGAAAGAGAAGGGCCGGCTCGCTCGCTCGCTATCCGCTCGTGAGAGGAAGGAAGGAAGCGACGGGGGATTCGGATTGGTTTGATGGGCGAGGCGACTCCGCGCGCGTGCGTCCCACCGTAGCGCGCGTCAGCTATGAGCTACCAAGTGTTCGACCATTTGACTCTATTAACAATGTAAAATCTATGCAGAAGCGGCTGTCAACATTTTTGTCTTCTCTCTTTTCCGCCCCTTTCTAATCTTATTTGACACCCGTGAACTGCGTGTGGAATCCCGAGGCAGTTTTACGCCGTCGGGAGTTGTTTTTATACTGATAAATAGATCATAGTGCAAAATCTATATAGATCACATTATATTATTATTATTATTATTATTATTATTATTATTATTATTATTATTATTAAAAATATAAAAGAGTTAACTTTGTGTCTATATAATTATTATTGGAGTGAAAAACATATAATGTATCTGGAGTTAGATTTTGATTTTTTTTTTAATTTATAATTTCTTTTATTGAAGAAAATGAGACTTGTGATAATTATAATATCTTTTTCAAAATTAGTTTGAGTTGATGTGATGAGCAGGGTTGTCAAAATCGCGATCTTAATCATTGAATCGTATGATCTTACAATCCTACCAAGGCTCAACGATTTCGATTTTAATAATACGATCGAAATCATTGAGCCTTGGTAGAATCGTAAGATCCTACCTATTAACTTAATATTTTTTTTCTTTTTTTTTGCATATTTTTTTAAAAAAATAAATGTTATAATGGTTATATATTACATTGTATTTATGAAAAAAATTAAAGCATTAAAAAGTGAAAAAATAAATATTAAAATTATTTAAAAATGCTAAAAATGATTGGATATATGTTTTTTAATGGACACATATTTAAACTTATATATATACATATTAATTTCCTCTTTAGAAAATATAAATTAATCTAATAAATACATTACATTAAATTTGTAAAACTTTAATTTTAATCATATAAAATTTTTAAAGTCACACAAATGAATAACAAATGTAGAAATATTAAGATATATTTAACAAATTATTAAATATATGTGTATATATATATATATATATATATTAAAAATATTCTTTTATTTATAGGTAAGATCTTTTGATCCTCAATCTAATCTAACAATTTTCGATCTTATCTTCTCCTCTCGATCCTAGTTAAGATTCCGATCTTGACAACCTTGAAGATGAGTATTTGTCATGGAAAAAGAATTCCCTTAATTTCTTTCTTGGGCTATTCTATTTTTTTTTTCTTATTCAGATTCTGTTATACCTTCTCTTTTTTACTCCCTCCAACACTTCCAATTCAAACTCATTTTGTAAGCTATAATACTTTGGTGAAATATAAATATTAATTAGTTTTACTGCCAGGTTTCTGGATTTCTCTCTCTTCGAAAACTTTTTTATTCAGTCATTGTTTGTTTTTAATAGGAAAGATTCTAGTTAAAGATGAGATTTTTTAGTTAAGATATGATATTAAGAAAGATTATTTTTGTTAGGTCCCTTCAACTATAATTTCTATCATATTTAATATTAAATTATAAATTTAATTCATTTTAATTTTCGAACTTATTTAATTTATCAATCTATTCCTTCCAATAAATTTCATCCAAAATTTTATTAAATTAATTTTATAATTATGAAATATCATTTTATCCTTAAAAAATATAAAAAATATAAAAGAAAGTAATGGTACAAATACTATTTAATAATATTTTTAATAATTATCAAATATTTTGATCAATTTGTTTATATTTAAAAAAATAAATATCTTGTAATATTTAAAATAAAAGGATAAATTGTCAGAATTTTGGCTAGGATTAATTGTCGAATTTGTAGTTTAAAGTTATATGAGAAAACATATATTTATGTGATGTTAGCAAAAAAAAATATTTAAATTAAATAAAGTAGTTGTCATATGTGTTTTTAACTATTTTGTTTGTTAGTTCTCGAAACTTATATATGATTCCTCTCGACTAAATTACAATTAAAAATAATGAGAGAGCATATGATATAAAAATAATACATATCCAACAATTATTATGAATAAAGCCAAATAGAACGGAACACATAATTTTGTTTTATAGATTTCTTTACTGGTCTTTTCTATATTTCAACGTTTTTTCATAAAATATTGTTTAAATTAAAAGTAATTTAATTATCACCATTACATTAAGCATATGGTTCCAATAGAATTTAATGTGTATATCTTACTAAAGAAAACTAGTTAACTATAGGGAGATTGAAACTAACTTTTAGTGGAGAGCAAAAAATAGGAAAAATTAAATATAAGGGAAAACAGTCCGAGAAAATAGTAGAGTTATATGAGCGGATAGTGAGCATTACTTTTAAGTCATATATAAGTCTCTCATTTTATTTTAATTAAGTGTGGTCCTTATTTTTTAATTATCATCATAATATTTTGAGTTTAAAATTAATTTATATCACAACTAATAATTAATTATAGTGAATTGAGATTGTCAGTAAAAAAATGTATTTTTTTTAATTTAACGAAAATGTACCATATTTAAATAGAATACAATGTTTATCTTATCATTTGAACCATTAAATTTATGATATATGATTGACAAAAATAAATAAAAAAATATAAATATTAAATAAATTATTTTTTATAATCGTACATCTCAAATCTATTGATTAAAATGATAGAATACACGGTATATCACCATATATCCTATCATTTGAATCACTGAATTTAAGATTCATGATTAACAAAAATAAGTAAAAAAAAATCTTAAATAGACTATTTATTTATAATCATAATTTAGATCTAATAATTCAGATGATAGAATTATTTAAATAGGGCACATCTTCATTAAGGCCTGTTTGGTATGGGAATTAAAAGAGAACAATTTTCTTATTTTAGCTTTTTTATCCAAACACCACCAGAACAACCTAATTCTATTAAATTATAATACCACCTTGAAGTTGATGAAACCACCTATTTTAATTCTTAACACAAGAATAAATTGTTCTTGCTAATGGCAAGAACAATTTTTGTTGCCATTAATTGCACAACTTATCTTATTAAACTATTTTATATTCATAATTATATTATTAACTACAGTTAATTATTTTTTAGTATTTTATAAATTATGCACAAAAGTGAGACATTACAGATGATTAATGAATAAATACAATATCATAAATAATATTTAATTAATTATTAGGTGATATTATTATAAATAGAGCGACAGTAAATATTAATTAGTCTTTACAACTATTAATCAATTACTATAATATCATAATTATTTAGTAGTTAATATTTTATTATAAATAAAACAAAGACTAATTATATGTTAATTTGTATAATTACTAATATTTTATCATTATTTAATTAAATAATTCTAATTATATTAGTGAATTATAATAAATCCTTTCTATAAATTCCTAATTATATCTAATAAAAATATATAATAAAATATTAAATTTATTTTTTTTCATTTTAATCAAACACTATATTTGTTTGTGCTCAACTTTCTTCATTAAATTATTTTATATTCATAATTATATAATTAATCATAATTAATTTAGTTTTTAGCATCTTATAAATTTTGCACAAAAGTGTGACATTATAGATGAATAATAAATAAATATAAATTCATAAACAATAATAATTATGCATTTAATTATTTATTATATAATAATATATTATTAAAAATATAATATCAACAAATATTAACAAATCTTTGCAAGTATTAATTAATTATTATAATATTATAATTAACTAGTATTTAAGATTTTATTATAAATAAAATAAAAATTAATTATATATTAATTTGTATAAAAATAATGAGAATTATATGAATAATTATAATTAGTAATTAGAATTATGTTAATAATTATAATTCATCATTAGAATTATATTAATTATAATTAATACTTGTCATATATACCTAAATATATTTAATAAAAATATATAATAAAATATTAAAATTATTTTTTTCTCACTCCAATCAAATATTATTTAACTTTAATTATTACAATACCAATTAATCCATCCAAACACATCACTAGAATATTACTACAAGAATATCTTACTTTTATTTTCTTCACAAGAACAAAAATGGAATATTCTTTCTAATTCCCACTTTTCTTATTCCCATACCAAACAGGGGAAGTCTTATGTTCATGGCACTCTATATCGTGTAGGAGATCGAAATGTTACCTAATAAATTTTTTATAGAAAATAATATTTCTATAAAAAAAATTAAAATTCTCTTAAAGCGGGAAAGAGAAAGAGAGTTATTAACCATTTTACTCTAAATATCATTAATTTAATGAATCTTCCTTTATTCATTATAAATTCTTGCTTCATTTTAAAAAAAATAATACGCATAAATTTTAATAGTTATACATACTTAATCTTATAACCAATTATAAAAAAAAATCAATCTTCTATTTTGTTTATATTATCATATAACCAAAAAAGTACACAAATAATATAAAAAGTAGTAGTGGCCTCCCTTGGCGTCGATTTATATATTTTCCCAGTTTTTTATTAAATGTATTATATATGATAATAAGAAATGCGTGAAGCATTCTTTATTCATTATACATTCATGCTTCAATTCTTTTTCTTTGCTCAACACATATGAGCCCATTAATTTTAATGTAAAATATGGCACAAAATTTTTAACTATATTTTACTACAATTTTGTATTATAATTAATTATTGATATTAAGATGTATAATATTCCATATGTGCATGTGCAGGGCAAATAAAAGGTTTCGTACAATCCTAGACTCATATTTCTAATAATTTTTAGGCGATGTGGTGTAGAGAAAAATACGTATGAGAGCAAAATTAGAAATCGACTTTAGCTGGTCATATGGTTAGGCAAGTATAAATTCAAGTTTGAAAAAGGAAAACTAGGGACTAAAAATATATAATAGCTAAATTTATAATGTATTTTTGTCGAGCAAGCATTTATGTGAAACATAATTTAATTTTAAACTATTAATAATTTTGATTTAACATAATTATAAAAAAAAGCTAAAATGTATTATTAATTATTCAATAAGAAAATCATCGTTTTTATATTTATATTGTTAATATTTATCATCACTCGTAGGCCACCGGCAATCTTGATTTTTCAAAATTAACTCTTAATATAAATAATTATGAGATACCATATTAAATTAGAGTAATATTCTTATGTTTATACTTTAAAATAAGATTATACTCATTTTTAATGAAGAGATTAATGAATTTGTATAGCAATTTGTTATGCACCCAGTGCGATACATGATCTGAATTATTGATTTAAGAATCAATTATTCAAATTATATTTAATTAAAATTTTGAGCAATTAATTAAATAGGATCTTGACCTTTTTATGATGATTTTTTTTTAAAACTTTGATCTCTAAAAATTATGATCCGGAAGGTTCTCTGCTCCTGGACCTTTTTATCACGAATTTTTTTTATGCTTAGCAATTAATAAAGAATGTGCCAAAGGGTTGAACTTGGTATAACTATATAAGTATATATATATGAAAATTTCAATATGCATATTGCATAGTCAAAAACAGCGGGTAATTAAGTTCCTTGTGAGTTGCCCACACAAACATATTATTATTATTATTATTATTATTATTATTATTATTATTATTATTATTATTATTATTATTATTATTATTATTATTATTATTATTATTATTATTATTATTATTATTATTATTATTATTATTATTATTTTCCTTCAAGACAACGACTTCACAACTCAAGTCTTCGGCCTGCAAATACTATTTAACCAAATGCAAGTCCACTCGTACCACATCAAGAGATCTGCACAGTTTTCAGGCATTCACAGAAGTCAATTCCAAAGGGATCCATATCGATCGACTCAGATGAGCTTCCCAAGAAGGTTCTGGTTCGTGCACGACGACAAGGTATACAACGCCGTCCTGGTGGACGGAAGTGCCGCGTCGGCGGCGGCCGGAGATTGCTGCCTTTGCCGGCTATCTCTCCGCGGCCGCCCTCACTACGCCACCAACCCTGCACTTCTTCGCATGCACGCGGACTGCGCCCAGGCGCAGCAGCAGCAGCAAGGGAGCAGTACAACTACGTCCACTCGTAGCCTCCTCTCGCATCCGTATGGCCATGGGGGGAACTACTACTACAGCCACCACCTGCAGCAGCAGCCGCATATGACGCACGTTCATGGCGGCCACCATTGGTATCCACAGACGCAGATGACGCATGTTCATGGCGGCCACCATTGTCACGGTTGGTATCCACAGCCGCAGATGATGCCTGTTCATGCCGGCCATCATTATGCTTATCATCAGCATGGCCATGGGAATTATAATATTAATGGAGGTTACCATCAGAATACTAATCATGGAGGCAGCTCGTCTTCTGGTGCAGTTGCAGGTGCCATTGGCACAGCTGCACTTGGAGCCTTCTTGCAGGCATTTTTCGGTTCCATGTTGGAAGGGTCTGATGCATAAATCTGAGCATCACCTTTTCTTGCTTTGCATGGAGGGAATGTACTTACCGTGTGTCAACCATCTTAATTATATGCGCTACAAGAAAATTTATAATTTGCCAGGGCACCTCTTTACAAAAACACCCATTGCAATTTTTTTTGCGACGGAAAAGTCATCGTAAATGACACTTTATAGTGATATTTCCGTTGCAAACAGTTTGCGACGAGCAATTTTGTGACAGACATGCGACGAAGAAGTCGTTATAATTGTGAATTTTCTTATAGACTGGGTTTGACAATGGGAACCTAACCAGAACCTGAGCTGGTTCTTGCCAGATTCCATCCGATTCCGCCAAACGATGTGACGTTTGGCGGAACCGGGCGTAGAACCCTAGGGTGGAACCCCGGCTGATGTCACCGGGGTTCCACCACCCGGTTCCTGCTAAAAGCAGGAATCAGACGGTTCTTGCAGCAACACCAGCATTTAATGCTGTTGTTGCAGCTATTTTTTTTTCTGTTGACCATTTTTTTTCTTTTGTTGACCGTTTTTCTTTTTATTTCTTAATGCTTTTTTTTTGCTGGCCGTTTTTTTATTTATTCTTTTTTTTCTTAATCAAATTTTAAATATCATATAATTATAAAAGTTGATAATTTTTATATTAATTTAATATATAATTATAAAATTATTAATTATCCTATTATATTTTTATGATAATATTTTATTAATTTATATGTGGGATTAATTAAAGTTTTAGAAATAAAATGAATTAC
Organism: Pontederia paniculata; assembly: GCA_001647135.1. Taxonomy (NCBI): domain Eukaryota; kingdom Viridiplantae; phylum Streptophyta; class Magnoliopsida; order Commelinales; family Pontederiaceae; genus Pontederia; species Pontederia paniculata. The sequence goes on along the minus strand of LTAE01000192.1, from coordinate 14,526 downwards.
TTTATTATATTATTCATGAGAATAATTTTATATTATTTATTTTTTGAGAAAATATTTTATTACCTTATATTTATTT
>LTAE01000192.1:0-10074 GCA_001647135.1 Pontederia paniculata | reverse complement strand
TATATATATATATATATATATATATATATAGGAAAAAATGGAGGTGCTCTTTACTTAAGTATGGAGCATCATATTACCTACATTTTTAATCATATGATGCATAATGTATGGTGAATAAATTTAGGAGAGAAAAAAAATAGAAGAGAGAAAATCTAATTTTCACCGTAGATTTAACATCCTACGATTGAAGATTTAGATAACATGGTGCTCCTTACTTAATTAGAAAGCACCTACTAAGCACTTAATGCTTAGTATGAATGTTGAGTACATCTTGATTCTTCAATACACAATCAATGATTGATTTTATAACTCATCATTATTTATTAATTTTATAATTCACCATTAACTATGAATTAGATGGTCAAAATATGCTCAATATCTCTACTAAGTATCAAGTACTTAGTAGGTATATTAATTTCATATATGATAAAATGTGTATCGCGTCTACTTTTACTCGTATTTATATATAGGTATTTTAGTACGAGTATGTGCTTATAGGTCCGCACTATTAGACCTGCATCAAAATGTGAGAAGGAGGAGGAGATCGTAATTTACAACATTGGACACTCATTGCTATATATAAATATACATCGAGCTCTCTCAAATTTTGGGTCTACCTTCAGAATAGATGGCTTTTCCTTTGAGAAAAGATTCCACTAAGTTGTTATAACAGAAATAATAGGAAAAGATAAGTTGTTATAACATTAATAATAAAAAAAGATGAAAGTGTTTTCTACTTAAGTAGATAACACTATATTATCTAAATTTCTAACTGCAGAATATTAAATTTACGATGGATATTAATTTTTTTCTCTTCTAAATATTTTTTTATCTATCATAAATTTAACATTCAACGATTAAAAAGTTAGATAACATAATGTTTCCTAATTAAATAGGAAACAACTTTATTGGACCCTTAATAATAATAGTCTTTTAAAATACAATGAAGTCTCTCTAAATTTCTTAACTAGCACTTTTATTTTTTAAAATATTGTATTATTTGAAAATAACTTATTAAAATTTTGGGGCAATATTCTGAATCTTTCTTTTGTTCTAATCATACTCATTAAAAAAAATAAATCATTTTTTATAGTTAAAATAATAAGTAATTTTGAAATACTCGAAAAGAACCTTAATTTTATAGGTTTGAAAGATTACTTCACAAAATAATACATTTAATCCTTTTTCATTTAAAAAACACACTCTTAAATAAAATAATCCTTGAAATATGAACAAACAACAATGTAATAAGTATGAAATTCATATAATTATACAATACAAATATTGTATGTATAATAATATGAGTTTTATATATCTCTAGCAATTCACATGACATCATCAAATGATACAAATTTTAAATAAAATTTTACGACGCACAAGAACGTTGATCCTTTACTTTGACAAAATATAGGCATAGTTTGGCAAGAGATATGGTACAAATTTCGAGACAGACCCAAAAAATGGAACCAGGTCATCACGTGACCTGATTCTTGAGTGTTAGGTTCCATCATTTCGGTGGAACTTGACATTGTTAAAAAGAGGGGGGTGAACCCCCTCTTCTTCTTTTTTTTTTTGACGTGACCCTTTTTTTTCTTTTTCCTCTCACAAATTTTTTTTTATTTATTTTATCTTTTTCATCTCTCATTTTTTATATAAAATTCTTTTATTTTTTTTATTTCTCACAATTTGTTTCTTTCTCACCTTTTTCATAAATTAACTTATTTTTATTTTATTTGTCTCTCCTATGTTTTTCATTTTTATTATCTTAATTTAATAATTTAATTAAATAATTATTAACTCAATTATTTAATTATAAAGCTAAATTAACTCATTTTTATTACTTAAAATAATAATTTATTTGAATGAGTTATTTAAAATATTAACTTAATATTTATTAAAAAGATTTTATTATTTGTTATTTTCTTATTTTTATAATAATATTATATTTGTTATTCAACTTAATTTTTATCTACTATAAAAAATTATATTTTATTTTTCTCATTCTCATATTCTATCCAAACACTTAACAGAACTAATCTATCAAATCAACTTTTTAACCTTCATCATTACATTTTAATTCATCCAAACACTATTAGAACTAATCTATCAAATCAACTATTCATCAAGAACCTGAAAGAACCTAAGTTCTACTTGCCAAACTATACCATAGAATTCTTCGAACTAAATAGTGAAACACGTGAATATGTATTTTTATATAATTCTTTTTTCTTGTATATAACATAGCATGTACAGTGAATCATTTTAATTAAAAAAATATTATAATATTTTTGTTTAGCTGTGATCAAATTGTAAATTAAGCTACTCATCTTCAAAATCATCCAAAAAATCAGCCCACACGTGACGTCTAAATAAATGCAGGCCGGGGCAGTGAGCTGTGGGCGAACTCGGTATGAGTTGCGACCCGGTAGTTTCTATGGGCGGACTCGGCACCAGTTAGGGGTTCTCTCTCTCTCTCTCTCTCTCTCTCTCTCTCTCTCTCTCTGAAAGTACCAATGATCAACGATGTGCTAGTCTCCAACTCGAGTCTCAACTCTCTTGACTGTTCATTAAAGAAAAAAAAATCTCAAAAGATCAAGATCCAAATCTAAGAAACTGTTTTTTTATACTTGCAAAGCTTTTATTTTTTTTTAATAGGTTGCAATCTCCTTTCTATTGCCGAATAAAACCTCTTATCATAAATGGTCAAATAAATTAATATTTTTCGAGATTAGGGTGATTAATAGAGGAAAATTAAGTTAAGAACGTCTGTTTTCTCCAAGAAAATTATTGGCACGATTTTAAATCCGTATCAAAGTAAATGATCAAAAACCAAATTTAAACTATATTTGAGTATATTCGTAATGTGTCAATGATGCAAAATTTCAATCAAATGATGTCATTATATTACAACACTATAATAAAGTCAATTCATTTTTTTTTATACTTAAAAACAATAAGCTTCCCAAATTTGTCTCGGTTGGGTTCCAAAGTTGAAATAGGAGATTAATGTTGTTTTTATCCCTATCATTTAATATTGAGTCGGAACCAGTGTGTTGACTCGGTATCGTATTATATGGTTGTTGACATTTTTCAATCTTCAAGCTTATGATATATTTTTATCCGGTTCAATCCGCTAATTATAATTCATCTAACCAATCGATAGTATCCATTAAAATTTGAACCTTGTTAATTAATTAAAAACCTTGTTAAATAAATAATGTAATAGAAGAAAAAAAAAATCCATGGACCTCTTCTCGCTTTGCCCATGGATGGATCATGGAACAACAGGCGGCAGGAAGGCGAATTGCAAAGCAAATGTTGCCCTTCTTCATCCTGCATGCATGCATGCATTCTGTCTAAACGAAAATAATATGATTGGTTCATATATCAGATAACCTATTTTTGTCTCACTAAAGTTTGCAATTGATGAATGCAAAATATTTTTGTTGATTCATTATAGTCATATTAAGGTGAACTAAATTGATTGTAATGATGCTCCACGTTAAGAATATAAAAATAAAAAGCTTTTTTAGTAAACAATTAAGCTTTTAAAATATATAGTTGATAAATTAGGATGTTGTGCTTGAGCTAAAAATATAAATGTAAAGATGATGTTATTATTAGTAAGAAGTTCATTATGATGCTTAGATTTGTTAACTAAATAGATATTATCTAATAGTTTAGATCTTTTTTTTAAATGATTTATCAAATTATCGGTAATGTATAGTGGCGGAGTTAGAACTTTTATTCAGGGGGTGCACAATTGCTTATATACTTATTTATATAATAAAAAAATATTTTGAACATTAATCTATATTTGTAATTATATTTAATAATTTATTTGGACGGCATAATATAATTCAAAATATTTACATTAATTTTACTTTTTATTTTAAACATTAAAAAATAGAAAAAAAATAAAGAGCGAGAACATTTAAAAATATGGATATGATATTATAACACTAATTCATAATTAAATAAAATAATAATAAAATAAAAAATTAACAATATTGATTGTTTTAAAAAAAATATACTTCTATCAGAGTGATAGAATAATAAGTAGATATACATGATATAGTCATATACTAATAAGTAAAAATGTATAATATATATATATATATATATATTATAAAACTTTTAGTGAATTAATAAATTTTAATATAATATAAATAAATAAAACTTTTTAAAATAATATAAGCTAATGTTTGAGTAAAGGTAGAGGATAAATAATAAGAAAATAAAAGTATGCAAAAATAAATAAGTAGATTATTATGCTACAATATTATAGGATTAATAAGAAGAAATGTATATTATAATATATATATAAATAATATTGTTAATGAATGAATAAATATTAATATGATATAAGCTTATGGAAAAATATACTAGACAATATTAAATGGAATAGGTAAAGTAAGTTGGTAAAAAAAGAAAAAAATTATTTAGCAAATGGGGGACCGAACTTATGACCTTTGGCCGTAAGTCTTGTGTCTCAACCAACTGGGCAAACAAGCAATCTTGACATATGTATAATAATATCCCTATTTAATGGAGTCCAGGGGGTGCCAGTGCACACCCTTGCACCCTCTTGGCTCCGCCTCTGGTAACGTACATTAGTTTGTTAAATGCGTCTGATAACTCTTATTGTATTATTTACTATATAAAAAAGGTTAATGAACAATAGAACTTTTATCAAAATGTTTCATTTCTAAATCAACTACCTCGATCGGGAGGGACAAAACCCTTTCTGACACTGCATCTTATCTCTCGTTCGTTGTTAACCGATTGATCGCAATATCTTTGAGAGAATGGTTAAATTTGTGAATTTTTAAATGTAATTTAAATTTGATTCAAAACTCATAAAATTTATACACAAAATGAATAATCTCATAAAAATAATAGCTTTTTTTTATCAATAATTGTTACTCAATATTATTATGTTACAATAACTAATAGTCTATTATGATTAATTAATCATACTAATAATAAAAAATAAAAATAATATTATATTTACTAATAATGATAGAAATAATAATATTAAATAACGATTAACAATAATTATAATATAACATTATATTATATTATTATTTATTAGGTTGTTTTATCATTTTTAATAAAATTTTATAAAAATGAATGTGAAAAAAATATCACAAATTACCACTCAAATGAGAATTGTCACTCTTCCTTTGAATAATTCAAATTGTCAGACAATCTTCATTTTTTAAACAATTTAAATTGCTTATGAATTAAAATTAATTACTTAAACGAACAAAACAATGTCCTTAAGATTCTCACAATATTTAATTGATTCTTGCGACGGTCTAAAACAGATAATATATTATAATATGTTACACCCAAAACTGGAATGTCAACCCAGAAAAGAAAAAAAAAAGAACATTTAATTAAACTGAGCTGACCGAGTCGCACACCATGCAATGATTCGACACGCGACTACATGATTTCACAAGTCAACCCCTCGCCATCTCATGCACAATTCAGCTGCAGACCACGCTCGCAACTCTACTATAAAAAATAGAACCCTTCTGAATCAAACGAGCAACGTCATTGTTCAACTAAAGAAAGAAATCATTCGAAAAATAAATTTGAAAGAAGAACCGATGAATCAAATTTTATTCAAAAGGTTCTCAAAATATTACATGCAACTTCTCTTTTATTTATACTGCTATATGCATCAAATAACCATCGAACTTTTCGGAAGCATATCCAGAAAAAGTGAAGACATAAATATCTCGTGCGGGCGTCCATTGATCAAGATATTAATGGAGCGGATGATCGGTGGTCGAACGCGCGAACGTCCATTGATCAAGAGATCAATGGAGTGAAAGATCGGTGGTCGAGCGCGCGGACGTCCATTGATCGAGATATCAATGGAGCGGAAAACCGTTGCTCAAGTGTGCGGGCGTCCATTGATGGAGCGGACGATCGGTAGCTGGAGTGCACGGGCGTCCATTGATGACGCGGACGATCGTTGCTCGAATGCGCGGTCGTCCATTAATGGAGCGGATCGTTAGACTACTACAGTAAAAACAAAAAAATAGAGGTCTGCTCAAAGATTCCATTATGACCAACATCTACATATAAAATGCTCCACGTACTGGATCACGAACTCTGCACAGAAATCATAAGACAAGGCATGCAAACTACAGACAACGGCATGAGCTTCCCGGATCGCTTCCAATTCGTTCACGGCGGCGCAGCCTACGACGCCACCCTGGTGGATTCAAAGGTCTCACCGGCGCCGGAGAACCGGAGTTTGCTGTCTGTGCCAGCAGTCCCTCCTTGTCCTTGGTCGCGATTACTATCTGATCACCTACCCTTCCATTTTCCACGTGCACGCGGACTGCGCAATGGCGGCAGCTTCCGCCGGCCACGGCGACGACGAGCGCAGTTGCGGTGCCGGCCAACACCACTACTGCTACTACGCACCACCACCATCACCTTACGGCGGCTGGCGTCCGCCCATGCACAACTTTTCCTATTCCCATCCTGCTCAGTACTGCAACCAACCGTACTACCCACCTCCACCTCCACCGATGAACTATTCATATCCACCTTCATCTTACTGCTGCCAACCTCCACCTGCGCCGGAGCACAGGAATCGCTCATCATCTGTCACTGGCATTCTCAAGAAAGTTGCAGTGGCTGCTACGGAATTGCTTTTTGACCAACGCTGAAGGCATTAATTTTCTTGTTCCTATGTCAAGTTAAATCTGAACAAACTTGTTTCCCTTTCTATTTCTTTGGAGCCTGTTCAGCACTTTGGGTATTGGTAGAGTTCTTTCTTCATTGTCTGTAATGCATCTCAAGATGCTCTGAATTGTACCCGAACAATATTTTGTGAAATTTTCATTCAAAAAATGTTAATGTTCAATTGTATTCCTGGTTCAGTTGATGAGTCTGTGTGTGTTTCCTGTGGGTGTTGAGGAGTTGACATAATTTTTTTTTCTTTGGCAGATAACCGAGTCAAACCATAAATGCAATTGACAATGTATACTTATTTAGCTCTGTTGTCTTTCATTAATAAATCAACAAATTTGTACTTGAAAATTATATATTTAGATCCTTAGCATTAAGTACAACAAATTAATCTCAGCCAACACTTGTCCATGCTTTAAGGTTACAATTCATGGCTTCATGGCGAGGCTTAAGAACATCTAGCAAACCTAGTGTAATATGAATTAAGCTGCTACTAACTAGTTGAACACAGTATTTTGTTCTAGAATTCCTTAACCAGTCATATTTCACCATCCCAGAGTTCTTCAAGGCTTTTGTAAGGACCTGAAGGATGTATCGCAAAGTCGCCACGAAGAAGCCTTGCCTGCGGATACAATTCATTTATATAGGTTCAGCAGCTGAAAATTTATGAAACTTGTTGTACTTATATAGATGAGATATCACAGAGGAATTGGTATATATACCTGACTTATTTCAGAGAATTTTGAGAACAGATCTTGAGGAATGCACCAGCTGAAGAGATCAAGATTCTCCTTTATATGAGATTCTGTTGTGCTCTTCGGAAGGACGCTGTGACCGCTCTGAATTCCCCACCGTAAAGCGACTTGTGCAGGCGACTTGTTCAATTTTTCAGCAATCTCAACTAAGATTGGTTCCTTCAAGACCTCACCTTTGATCCATGACCCAGGAGACCCCAGTGGAGAGTAAGCCTGCAGAAATGAGCTAAAGTGGAAAAGAATCTATGAAACAAATCATAAGAACTGTGATGATAGCAGGTTGCATTGTGTACCGAGAGATGGATGCCAGTGGACTTGCAGAAGTTGTGCAGGTTGGGCTGCTGCCAAACAGGGTGACACTCAACTTGATTGACTGCTGGAAGCACCTTTGCAATGGTCACAAGGTCCTGCAACTTTTTGGTGGAGAAGTTGCTCACTCCGATGGCTCTCGCCTGTCCTGATGCATAGAGCCCCTCCATGGCACTCCATGTCTCAGGCAAGCACAGAGGGAGAATGACTTCTTCCTCGAACCCGCGCGATCCAGGTTTTGTCCGGATAGGCCAGTGCATCTGCATTGCATGCACGACATGGCTAGAACTTCAAAACAACTCTTTATGATTCAGAATTAACAAGTCGTAGTTGTACCAGATAGAGGTCGATGTAATCGAGCTGCAGGGCTTCCAATGTTTTACTCAGTGCTTTTGAAACATCTTCAGGTGATTGATCACTGCACCTGTTAGGACATTTCTGGCATTATGTGTCGTGGCAATTTGTTCCAATGTTATTTGTAATTTTCTTTGGAGATAGAAACTTTCAATCCCTACTGGGGCATGTGCATAAAATACATGGGTATCGACTTATCGAACTATCTAATGTATATAATATATACATTGAAAACAATTTATTAAATGTGTATTGATTCAGCAATTGCAATTGTACAGTCCTTGAAGAAGCTGAAAACCTTAGGACAATCTAAACACTGAAAGGAAACACTAAATCCTTCTCTTTCTTCATGTTTAATTCCTCATACAGAAAATTATAATGTTGATCCAATTAGCCATTGATTCTATGCAGTAGAATTTTTGTTACTAAAGCTACCAGAGAAACTATACAGTCCTTCCTTGCATGGCTGCATTGTAGTTAAAAATTGACACTGAATTGGATGGTATATGATATATGGCATCATAGTTGTAGAATCTCCATTTTATGTGACGGAGCGAATTGAAAAAATAAGAACGGTTGAATCTAGACACGAGTGACTCGCTACAGAAAACATAAACGAGAACTAAAATGCATAATGTGATGTTCTAGTAGTAGTTACCAGAGTTTGGAAGTGACCCAGAGGTCACTGCGTTTCACCACTCCATTGGCAAATAACATCTTTAAGGCATCTCCGACCTAAATTGATCCAGGAACTTGTAATAGGAAGAAAGTACTTTTATGCACAAATCAATAATACAGGAAATCTGACAAGTTTAAGTTTAAAGCCAAAATGTTTCTGATATGCAGCATGTCAGAATTGGAAGCAACAACTCTGTATAACTCAAAATAGTCATTCTATATCCATAGGCAGATGATGAAGGCGAAAAAATCATGGATGCACAGTTACCTCTTTTTCATTCTCATAGACTCTAGCACAGTCAATGTGTCTGTAACCAGCCTGTAAAATGACAAGTCACAAATCTGGAATAAATATTGGTAGTGCTAGTACTGGAATGATAATAGAGAAACAAATCATAGCAAAAAAATAGAATGATACCGAATGTTATCCACTCATATCTAATCAAAAGATTGAACTTAAAAGGTATATCAGTTCACATGTAGAAATGAGGCAAGAGAATATCTGCTGAAAACACAGTTCTTTACTCGTGCGCTGTTTGCAATCTTTACTGTTATTCTATAATAAAAAGATAGTGTGAAATGATGGAATTTAGTTAGTATTAGCCAAGCTCCGCGTAAATTAATCAACAAAATGACCACAAAATCAATTGAAATAGGTGTAGCCTTGTAGGATTTCTTCTTCTCCCATTTCAGCAATTATAATCTTTTTTGGGTAAATATCAATCACAACCATTGGTTCTTCATTCTATAAACAGCAGAAAAAACTGATAAACTAATCATCATATGATGTCCAAACTCTGCGAAACAGATCTCTGTTCCTCTTGAACATTACAGAAATTGTATGGGGAAAAGTGGTGTTCAGATTACATCGATCCGCTTCCTTGATCAAGGCGATTCAAACGAAATGTCAAAGCAATGAAAAATGTATAATGAATCATTTCAAACTTTTTTTTACATAATCTGATCAAACTTTTTTGACATAATCTGAACAAAATACCAAAAATTGATTCAAATTTAGTAACTCAGATTATACTACATAGTCTACATAGATGATCATTTTACGAAAGTTTAAACTTGTTTCTAGAGACAGAGAGAGAAAAAAATCTTAACCTGTAAAGATCAATCTTATACCACGTTCTAACATTCAACAGTTACTGTGCATGAACATTATTCAGAAATTAGAACAAATACCTTAACTGCAGCAGTTACGGCATCTCCGACCAACCCTGCAGAGGCCTTCCATGTCCCCAAGCCGACTGCT
>LTAE01000191.1:59225-104977 GCA_001647135.1 Pontederia paniculata | reverse complement strand
CACTAAATGTGTCGCAACCTTGCATAAGTAATAAACTCCTTCTCGTAATTCTCCTAATCCAATGAGAGTCTTTGTAACACGTTCCTGAAGAAAATAAAAGTTAGAAGAGAAGGTAGCAAAACAATTAAGATCTGCAATAACTTCGCAATGGAAATGAGATTGCAATGAAATTTTGGAACAAGAAAAACATGATGCAAAGAGAAATGATCTCCAAGAATCACATCTCCAAATTTTGTTGCAGCAATTGATTTGTCATTTGGAATTGTGACCATTAAATGTTCATTCAATGGTTGGGTATTAACAAGAACGTCGACACTACCGGTGAGATGAACAGAAACACCAGTGTCAAGAATCCAAGGAATATCAGAAGATATAGAAACTAAATTATTACCAAAAAATTGCTCTTCTTCTTTTTCATTAAGACCAGTTATGGCAAGAAGACATTGCATTTGCGCTTCTGAAAAATTGGATGAGACCTCATCAATGATTTGGCTGGATGGTGATATTGTTGTTGTAACATCGTTAGCAACAAATCCTCTTTCTTTGGTTGAATAACCAATTGATTTTCTTTCTTATTTATGAAAGTAAACATGAGATTTTAAGAGGTGATTTTTGGTTTATTAGCTTGTGAAAATCTTTCCTTAAGGTCATCCCACAATGTTGTAACCTCTTTTGCATGAGCTACATCAGCTTGCACATATTTTTCCTGTGAATTGAAAAACCATGCAATTAATATTGAATTGCATATCTTTCATAGATCAGACTCAGGATCACCTTTATTTGGATGTGATATTATTTCGTCTATAAAATCTAACTTATTTTTGGCACACAATGCATATTGAATTAATCTATACCAAGTTGGACAAATATTATCATTCAACAGGAATGAAAACAAATTATTCCATGAACTATCAAATGAATTAAAAGAATAACAAGAAGATGGCTTGATAGTATAATCTATTAATGTAGATACTCCTGCCATTGAAAGTCAAGGAGAAACAATAATCCGATTTAAGAAAATTGGATCTCGCTCTGATATCATGTGAAAATCAGAAAATTCACAAGAGAATTCAAGGGAGAAGTTACAAAGAAATAACAAACTCGGTAAGATTTTTTTTATTTATGGATTAAAAACGAGTCGAAATTGTAAAAAACTTATTTTCTGCGCACATGACAAGCTTATAGCGCGCTATACGTTGACCCGACTAAAAAAAATAATAATATCAATCAAATTAAATTAGATTTAGTAAAAAAATAAAATTTAATTCAATCAAATTTGAAAAGTTTCGATTAGGTCGAGTTGAGTCAATGAATCGAATCATTCATTTGTTCAGATTTCATTTTTTTTATATTCTAAGATTTTTAAGAATATAAATTTATACCCTAGATGAGTCTCTTTGAACATAGATGGGCCAATAGAATCACCACCTCCATTTATTATTTTCTTTTTAATTTCCCTTCGCAATGCTTTCACACTTTCTTTAAAAATTCTACTTTTACTTTTTTTTCTCTTTCTAATACACTTACTTAAGTAGAATATATTATATTCTTTTATTTTTTAGATCATTAAATTTAAAATATATGACTAAAAAAATATTTAAGAATTATATTTTTTTTCTCAATCACAAATCTGAAAATCGATTCAAAAATATGGTACACCTTTAAATTTCTTTAGTTTATGACTTATAATTTTCATATTCTCTTACATTAATAAAATAACACAAAATTAAGATACATAAGATAAAAAAAATATTTTCTTATATCCCTCAATTATAATTTTTTTCGTATCTAATCTTAAATTTTAAATTTCTCAATTTTAGTTCCTAACTTATTCTCTTTTGTCATTCTAGTCATTCCATTAAATTTCATCCATTTTTTTGTAAAGTAATTTGTTAATCATTATGAAAAATCATTTTTACCCCTTACTTACAATAAAAAATATAAAAAAACAAAGTAAGGATACAAATAGGATTTAATATTTATTTTTTAATAATTATGAAGTGCCTTGATCATGTTATTATTTTTATTTTTATAATATTTTTTATCATATTTAAGTGGAAAGGATAGAACTATCATTTTGTGATTAATAAAAAAAAAAAAAGTTAACGAAATTTTGAATGAAATTTAATGGAAAAAATTGAATGACAAATGTGGATAAGTTTAGGATTAATAAATTTATAGTTTATCTGTAAACAAAGAAAAAAGTTATACTTGATGGTATTTGAGGAAATGATTTTTTTTTCTTCACTTGTCATTCTTAGCACATTTTTCTATTATCTTTTTACTTTTCCTTATTTGTTCATTTTATTTTTCTCATCACAATAATAATAATAATAATAATAATAATAATAATAATAACAATAATAATAATAATAATAATAATAATAATAATAATAATAATAATAATAATAATAATAATAATAATAATAATAATAATAATAATAAATAAATAAATAAAATGATCAGCATACATATATTTTATTATTAATATTGTTATTATAATTAACTAATTTATTTATTGATAATTAAAATATAAATAAAAACTAGTTGCATTGAAAATTGTTATTGGACATACTGTCATGCAAATCATAATTAATGAACAAATGTTGGATTATTAGATACTGAAAAATGGCTTGGAATTTGTGTCCAATTCATTATTTGTTCGAATATGATAACTTTATTATTGGCGAAGGCTCGAGCTCGATAATGCATATTGGGCCGAACAATATATGATATGAGATGTGGATGACAGCATTCTTCGGCTAGGAGAAGTTTTCTTATTTTTACTTGTCAACACTATTATATGTACAAAACTTGAAATGTTGTTTGACAATTTTGTTACAAAACAAAATAAGATGCTTAGTTGAGATAAAGATTATAGTTGGAAGACTACTAGTATCTCCAAAGTACAAGTTCGGAAGATATCATTTCTCTCTACACAAAACAAGATTTGTAGGTGTAATTAATTACTATAGACATCTATCTCTCTCTTAATTGATCTAATCTTGAAGTGAATTAAGAAAATAATAATTATTTGAATAATTATATTGATATTTTAAAATGAAAAAATAGTATCCACTTTATATGTAAAATTAGATGTGCTCTCAAATATGCTAAAAATTTAAGTTATTAGGAAAAATAATCTTATATTTATATTTTAAACACTCTTTTACCTATATGTGGGCTGTTTACAACTTTAATATAAACTGATCAATGCATGAACCACTAAGAAAAAAAATAATTTTTAATAAAAGATTTGTCCGGTTTTGAACTCAGGACCTCTCGACCTTGCTCTGATACCATACAAAAAATATAAAAAAATAATAAAATAATTTGCGACAAAGATAATATGAATTTATGATTGTGTCCCCATTTATACAATACTTTACATCAGAATAAAAGAATATTGTACGAAAAAATCTAATAACTTACACATATGGATATGGTGTATATAAAGTTTGTTGCATTTAAGAAGTTAATACTCAACTTTTGGTTGCGAACTTAAACAAGTATCGAGTTTGAATATATATCTGTATATATAAAAAAATTTCGTTGGGAGCCTCACATGTCATAGCCAAGCATGCGACTTAGCACGACACTGGCTAGCTGGAAAAATTAAAGAAAAAGTTGAAAAGATCACAACTTAAAGATCTCATAGAAGCATTTGAAGTTATGAATGTGAAGGCAAATAAAATATGGCCTTTGATAGAATGCGATGATGAATAAAATGACAATTGGTCTTGATGTCTTTTGTTCTCTTGTGAAACTTGGATTAGCGGCTATGTGAAGCGTAGATTAATTGTCACGAAATAGATGAATTAAAAACATGCATACTGTTATTGTGACTTGAAATATTATACCCTGTACTCAAAATAAAAAAAAAATTGAGAGAGAAAAAAAAAGGGAATATGTGACGGTAGCGGAAGGCTTGGGCCGTTAGGGTTTTATGATGTACGGGGGGTATGGGGGGCGAAGCCCCCTGCGGTATGGACCTTTATAAATATGGGTTAAGGTTTTATGATGTACACTCTTCTTCTTCTGATATAGTGAAAACTCTTTGGTGACGACCTCTTTTGCCCGTGGATGTTTCCCTCTTGTTCGCATTGATCAAGAGGATTTTATCACGTTAAAAATTTGTGTGTCAATCTTTCTTTTTCATTTTATTCGTTGTTTTGATTCTTGATCGATCTTTCGCCCTATATATTCCCAAGACATACCATGATTGAAGATAAAATAGCTTTTAGCCACAAAGGATCACTAGTAGCAGTGGTCAACACATTGTATTCAAATTTTGCCGAAGAATGAGACAATATTTGTCGATTCTTCGATTTTCAAGAAATGGGACTACCGTCAAGGGTTATAAAATAATTAACCTTTTATCTCCTTGTGATAAGACAAGATGCCTAATGACGCTAATGAGAATAACTAGAAAAACAATTAGTTTAATGAAGTAGGATGTAGAAAATGATGACACTATGAGAGGACTTGACATAGCATAAGATAAGAAATGTGACATCATAATGATGTTGTTTAGGATCATGCCGGAATTTAGATAGCGTATGAATATAATAGTTGCATTAAGGTTAAGTAATCATAAGGTATATTGGTCAACCAACTAGATGATAATGTCTCCCATGATCATGAAGTGAGTCACCCACATGAAGTGCTAATTTATGCCTTTATTCCATGGGAAATGAGAAAACTTTAGAACTAATCATATTAAGCATATCCATAATATATTTTTTGTTGTCAAAGAAAATATCAAAATTCTTGTGAAGTACTTCACACCCAAGAAATATATCATAAAGGTTCTAAATCATTAAGATAAAAACTTGAGTTCAAAAAGCATTTGAGCGTGGAATTAGTAGCATCTCCAACAAGTAATAAATTATCCATATAAATTAATAGAGCTAGAAAGATATGTCCTTGTAAAAATGTGAAAGGAGAATAATCTACAATAGATTGAGTGACGCCATAAAAGATAAGAGTATATACTGAAAAAATCAATTTCCACATGTTTGATGTAGTTCAAATAATAACTTTGGCAATCGACAAACTAAATTTGCTGACTTCCTATATACCTATTCATTAAAGTCATCATGCAAGAACACATTATGCATGCCCATGTGGTGGATTTTCCTGCCACTAACAACAATAACAATAAGAAGAATTTGAACACTAATAAGTTTTGTCGCATGCACAAAATTTCCTGATAATTGAAACCCTTACTATGAGTAAAGTCTTTTGCAATAAGGTGCACCTTGTATCATTCCATAGAACCATCAATGTGTTGTTTGATCATGAAGATCCATTTATCATTTACAAGGAGGAATTTATTGGATGGCCAAGTGCTATTTGCTTTTAAAGCATTTAATATAGTTGCCATGATCTATCTCGACTTTGGATATTGCAACACTTTCTCATGGCTAAAATCATAAGATAAAATTTGTATAGAAAATATATCTTTGCAAGGGATAACGTGTCGAAGGATCACGATTGGATGAGTTTATCATAAAAGTATTTATTACTTATTATTGTGTGACAAATATAATCTTGGATATGTCCACATTTTTATAACGAATGCTAAGAATAAGATTATTCACATGAGATTGAGAAAATGCAAATTCAATTTCTAGATAAACTTATTTTTAAGAAAATAATTTTTTTCTTCACAAAATTACTATCAACATTCAAATCATAATTGTAAATATTGCAATTCAACAAATTTACAAGTTACCTTTTTTTAAAAAGTAAAATTAAGAATAATATATTGCATGCCATTTAAAACATCATAAAGACTCGTATGATCATGAAAATATAATCAGATACGATCCTCAAATCATAATATCTTTTATCATTGGATCCATATAGTAAGGTTGAGAACAAACACAAGCTTTTCTTGAGAACATGCTTAATTAACAAAACATGACTCATACAAAAAAAAAACCCTATGCCCTGCTGAAAATTAAAAAGGATAATCAAATGCAGCATATTATATGTCTTCTATATATCATGATATCTAAATGCTTGTAGGAGGGTTCATATAAGGTAATATAGATAAATTGATGGAGTAGGAAAAAATCATTATCAAAATAAATTTACAATTTTTTGATTTACATGTAAAATTACTTTTGTGGTCATCGACCTACCGCGGCCTGACTTAAAAATTTGGAATTTTGTTTCTAATATAATTTTTTTTGTCTACTCTGATGTCTTAATATTAGATATGAATGATTATATATCTTTCTAATTTTCTTTCCAAAAATTCTCTGAATGTAATCTTTATCCACTTTTTGGAATGTTTTTATTATATGAAAAAATAGGAGAATTTTTAGGATAAAGTTTTAAAAGGATTGAAACTTTTTCTATTAAAAACTTCATTCAAATCAAGTAAGGACCAATCATAAATTTCACGGACCCTAATTTTATCTCGAACTAATTTATTAATTTATATATAATATAATATTTATATTATGTAAAAACAAATACTTTATTATATTTGGTACTTTGATATAATAGTATCAGTTTTTCTTGAAAGAAATCAACAATACTAAAAGAATACAGTAGGTTATTAATTATATTTAGCAATTTTATTAGCGATATAGATATAATAATAATGATTTTATATTACTAATGTAAATAAAAGAAAAAAAAGGAACATATTGGAATTTCCCTCAAAAGATCCAAAGACTAGGTCGAGTCTTCTTTATATTTCCATTATAAACCAAGTTACCGGACCCTAATTTATCATATACATCTTATTTTATTTCAAAGAAAGCTACACTTCAGTAAATAAATTAGTAATAATTAATTAACAAAAAATAGATAAGATGGTAAACGACTTCTCCGCTCGCAAGTCTAAAAAAATAATTTATTTTAAAAATGCAATGACGAATTAAAGTAATTTAAGATGAGTCATATGACTAAAAATATTAGTATTAGATCATCTTAATTTTAATTTAATATATATGATGTAATATTATATTATTATGACATATTTCATATTTGTCAAAAAGTTGCCTCTTTTTTTATTTGTTTCATGTCATATTTTCCACCTCGTCTGCGACCTCTGCAGCGTTCGCGACCGCAGCAGCTCTGCTCGCCCGCCGTAGGAACTCCAGCCTCACAGCAGGCAGAGAGAGAGAGAGAGAGAGAGAGAGAGAGAGAGAGAGAGAGAGAAGAGAGAGAGAGAGAGAGATGAAGTCTGCACGGAGCTTCAAACGCCCTCTGCTGGGCGATGAGGTATACATATTTTTCAGTGGATATAAAGCTACTGCGCCTGCATCAATATCTCAATCTTCTCTTTATTTGCATGCAGACTGCTAATTTTTCGTCGTTTGCTTTAGTTTCTTCAAAAAAAGATCCGTTCTTTGGGTTCGTCTTATCATCTGATTTGCTCTGACTTCAGACAATAAACAAAGGGTCCCTTTTTGGCCGTGCTTTTCGTGTTGTATGCTGTCTTTTCTTTCAATTTGCTTTACAATTTGCCAGAGAAAGACCAATTTTGGTTCGGGGTCAATTAGTAATCAGAATTCAGAAAAGAAAACAAAAAGATCCTATTTTGGCCTTACTTTGTCGTCGCGTTCTTAATTTTTGTTTCTTTTGACGATGCCGATCAGTTCTTTGTTGTCCTCTGATTGCGATTTTTGAGCTAATTTTCGGTGTCATTAAGTAATTCAAATACTGAAACCAGTTGAGTGAGAGGATCTGAATCTGAGGCATCCGGAGAAGATAAAAGGAAAACAAAAACCATGAACTGCTGTTAATATCTTTTCATCGTGTATTAGAGCACGATCGAATGATTCATTATTGACTTATTTTTCTTTGCACACAAAACTTGTAGAAACTTATGTTTTCATGATAATGGTATACATGTTTATTGTTGGTTTGATTGTTCAATTCGTATTCATCTTTAGGAATCCAACCGTGCCTTGTCAGACCTTGAACATGGTGATGCAGTTCAGGTACTTCCGCTTTTTGCTGCCATTGTCAACACTTCCTTCTTCTTTCGTAAAATTTAATGAATTGCACTGATAGTATATACATCTGAATCTCAGCCAGCTAATGTCAGTTTCCTTAGAGTCTTCAAATTGGTAAGTAATGGAGCAATTGGTGCTTTTTCCCGAAGTCAGTTAGATGTCCATGATTGTTCACTAACTGCTAACTTGCAGGCGAAACCTGAAACTGGAAAACTGATTATCGCCACAATAGCACTGTTAATTGCATCAACATCAAATATTCTAATTGTAAGTACTCCTTTGTCCTTAGATTTTCTTCTTGTCTACATATAGACAGCAACCATGGACTTCACAAGCATAAGGACAATTCAATTATACGGCACAACATTGCATGTCAAACTCTGATATCTTTTCCTCTAGGCTAAAAAAGGACCAGAATCATAAGCTTTTAGGAACTCACATCCTCAAACACTCCAACTATTTCCAGCCAGTTAAAATAGGATTGATCATTCACATGTGAAAACTCTGAACTTGTCCACTTTTCTTGTTGGTCCATGATTACTCTCCTATATCAATAGGATTAAGCAATTACTCATTCACTGCTAATCTGCTATCAACTTTTATGCTATTATCTTGTCGAATCAAAATATTGTGGCTCAAGATGACTAGCAGGTCTATATCAACTTTTGTTTAAAACCACAGTACCTTATTACTTTCTTAGCTATGTCATATATTATCTTACCATTTCCCACATTTGCAGCCAAAATTTGGAGGCAACATAATAGATATAGTCTCTAGGAATGTTCAAGAGCCTGAACAAAAAGCTGCTGCTCTACATGCTGTCACAGACACCATATTGGATATTGTGCTGATTGTTGTCATAGGGTTTGTTATTTGATCTCAAATTCACACATTGGTTTTGGATACTTGGGGACATCTTGACTTTGATTCTAGTAATAATATTCTTGCTAATATTTTATGTTCACATGTAACTATAGTTAATCTACAACATTAATTTTTTTGTTCAGCTGACGACACTCTTCCTTATGATTATAAAATAGAATAAAAGTATAATGACAAACAATAGTGAGTTATATTTTTTTTTATCTATGCTTGTAGTTCAATCTGCACCACAGTGCGAGCATGGTTGTTCAGTGCTGCCAGTGAAAGGATAGTTGCCAAATTGAGGAAGGACTTGTTCAGTCATCTCATAAATCAAGTGAGTCACACATGTCAAATACTTTAAGCTTCAAACTGTAATTTTCACAAAGAATATATGGTCTGCTGATAGATGTCTAAAATAATTGTTCTAGGAAATTGCATTCTATGATGTGACACGTACTGGAGAGCTTCTAAGCAGATTATCTGAAGATACACAAGTCATAAAAAATGCAGCCACAACTAATCTGTCAGAGGCCTTACGCAATCTCACAACCATATTTATCGGCATTGGTTTTATGTTCACCACATCCTGGAAGTTAACATGTGAGACCTGCTATTTGGGAATCTTGTTACATTGACAAATGTGTCTATTTGTTTGTGCATTACATTCCTATTTTAGTTGGAAAAGAGTCGGATTAGCTGTCTTCTAACTTTTTCGGCAGCTTCAAACTTTAGGCATAATTACATATGAAAATGTGACCAAAGATGTAATTAAAGATGTAGGTATCATTTTTAAAGTTCAAAGTTATTGTCAGTGTTTATTACAGTCTCCAAATAAAAGCATATTGAGTGATCATTGGATCTTGATGGATATAGATTACTATGCTTTGCCCTGTCTATCATGTCATAGTGGTGAATATCTGAAATCAGTTTCCCACCTTTTCAGAAATATACGCCAAAGTATCTTTTGCATGCCTACAAGAAACCACATTTTTTATACTTCAGTTTTGGTTGATTGAATATATGTGCTATCATCTCATGATTGAACTTCTATTTATCATATATCATCATCTTCCTTGTCTAAGCTTTAAGTCATTGGTACAGTTCGAACTGTAAGAACTTTTCTACACCTTTCCTGATGTTATTGTTGAAAACTTGTAGTTAATTAAATGGACCAATACTGTTTAGCACTATTAAGAAATTTCTTAGACTATTTATGTGAACCAACATAATGCTATAACCTTGAACAGTATTGGCTCTGATCATTGTTCCTGCTGTATTTGTTGCTGTCCGTCAATTTGGGCGTTATCTTCGTGAACTCTCCCACAAGACACAAGCTGCAGCGGCTGTAGCAGCATCGATCGCTGAGGTGTGTTTCATGTTATTTTGGAGGATTTATTGATTAACGTTTCAAATTTTTTTTTTTCTTTTAGCATGCATCTGATTCATGTTCAAGGAGATTATTCATTTGAAAATGTTTAGAGGGATTTCTCTTTAATATCTATCTGATTTTATTTGCTAAAATTATGGAATGATGTAGTATAGTTATTGATGGAGCTGATATAGGGAAGAGTATTCACATTATCACGTACTTTCCTACCTTTCTAGTTCGATGTGGAAATATCTGAAAACTTAGTGTATACGTGAAGAGAAAGGGCCGAGGGAGAAACAACATTTTGAGAATTAAAACTTAGTCAAGAAACAACTGCAACATTAGCTTACTTCTCGTCATAGATAAAGCAGTGAAACTTCTATCTTTTTCAGAATCTTTGTTGTTTTCTGGTTTGTCTTTGTTCTAATAAAGGTTAGTCTCACATATGCTCTAAATTTATTTGCCTTGTAATATTGCAATTTATCATGTGAAAGTTCATGAAAAAGTACATGGAACCAGGAATCTTTTGGAGCCATACGCACAGTCCGATCCTTTGCCCAGGAGGATTATGAAATAGATCACTATTCTGAGAAAGTAGATGAAACTTTGAAGCTCGGACTCAAGCAAGCTGTGAGGTCCTCTTCTAGGTCTTTATTACTTTTATGTATAGTAGTTATTTATTAACTAGTGAACTTAAATTGTGTTTGCAGATAGTGGTTGGTTTCTTTTCTGGAGGACTAAGTTTGGCAACGACATTGTCGGTAATCACTGTGGTGATATATGGGGCAAATCTAACTATTAATGGTTTCATGTCAGCTGGTGATCTTACATCTTTCATAATGTACAGCCTGACAGGTATTTATTAAGTACTGTGTATCCTTCACATTATGTACCAGCTTCCGTAACTGATTTATTTATAATGCTTCAATTATACCAAGACAAAGACAAGTTTCCATAAGAAATATGGGTTACGTCAGACAAGATATAAGAACTATATGGTGTTCTGTTTTGCACGTCATTTAAACTATTTCAGGAAATTGATATTATTTGGTTCATTGGCCACTTTTAGTTGGTGCCTCGGTATCCGGCATATCAGGATTATACACAACAGCAATGAAAGCTGCAGGTGCAAGTAGAAGAGTTTTTCAGCTTTTGGATCGTGTCTCGTCCATGCCTAAAGCAGGACGTCAGTGCCCAATAAGGTTGGTGCTCAAAGATGTTTATGACAAAGTATGCAATTTTTGTGTCCACAGTAGATTAAATTGTTTGGTAATAATGATGTTGGTTTGTTTTAGTGTTCAAGAAGGAGATGTAGAATTGGATGATGTGTGGTTTGCTTATCCTTCTCGACCTACTCATATGGTGCTTAAGGTAATCAAACTGGATTGCCTTGTTTCAATAGGTTTGATTCTGCCAAAATGGAAGGCAGTTAGTTGTAGTTTTTTTTTTTTACTTTCTTTACTGCAAGGAGCACAACTTTAATATCTTAGCTCGAGATTGTGAAGATAATCTGTTCATAATGGACGCTTGATTTCAGTTTCTATTTAAATGTATGCAAAGTCTAAGATTTTACAAAATCTTGCCTACTCGGGGAAGCTATGTTGGGAAAAACTTATACATGACGATACGATATAAATCGTATATATATGCTTTTTGTGTTTTTTTTTCTTTTTCTTGTTTGTTGTCATAAACATGCACACATACACATATATACAAATATATATTTGCATTCATTTGACACACTGCACAAGATGGAATATTATTGTATCTCCTTATATATTTTTAGTCTTTAAGTGCTTGTCTGCTTAGTAATAAGTAGGATGCTTGTATGTTTTCACAAGTGTTCTATAATGCATGATCAATAATGAGCTAATATTAACACAAGCGATACATTTCAGGGAATCACGTTGAAGTTGAGGCCAGGCACAAAGGTTGCACTTGTTGGACCTAGCGGTGGTGGAAAAGTACTTCTCTTAGAAGCTAAATGAAAAAATCTTTTTAGTATATTGCATGCAATATTTTCAAGCTTTATTCTCCTTGGGTCTCTATACTCATGCATATTACATTATAAATGCAGACTACCATAGCAAATTTGATTGAACGTTTTTACGATCCTCTGAAGGGAAAGATTTTACTAAATGGAGTTCCCTTAGTAGATATCTCACATCGGTATCTTCACACACAGGTAAGCCTAACTTCTAAACAGTTGAGACTTATGTGTAACACACACAGCACATAATAA
This sequence comes from Pontederia paniculata, assembly GCA_001647135.1. NCBI lineage: Eukaryota > Viridiplantae > Streptophyta > Magnoliopsida > Commelinales > Pontederiaceae > Pontederia > Pontederia paniculata. Next base: position 92,523 of record LTAE01000191.1, on the reverse strand, counting down.
ATGGTTGATTTCTATTATTATGCACTAGGGAAGGGAATATTTCAATTTCACGTCATATATATATGTGTTAGGAGGTATAAGGGAAGTTTCAAAAGCCAATTATGCAGTTCTAGCTAGTTCAACTGGTAAAGTTCTCTGTTGTAGGCTGGTAGCTAAGGTCCAGGGATCATTTGCTAAAAACAAGAAGAAAAAGATGCTAATACCCCAAAATGAAAGAGCTTGTGATAAATATGAGAACTAAAAGAATATAGCCAAAATAGCTTGTGAAAACATGCTTTTATATGTATAAATCGCCCTTTTTCATCACCATCAGATGATATTCACTAAATAGGAAAAGATTTGAGATGATTGAGAATGAAGGTATATTTGTGTAAGAATGACTTACATGCATATGGTTTATGCATACCTACTGAAATTTATATTTCACTTAGTTACCGTACAATATAGGCCAGTTATGAATGTAGCAACATGAACCTATCAAAAGTGATCAGCCAGATATGTTACTAAGCATCTCAAGTTGTGGTTATATTTCTCAGGTTAGCATAGTAAGCCAGGAACCTGTCCTTTTCAATTGTTCTATTGGAGAGAACATAGCCTATGGATATGACGGCAAGGCAACTGATGATGAAATTGAACATGCTTCTGTGAGTTAATTCTTCTTCTGAAGATCATATTAATAAAACAATCACCAATTAAAGCATTTGTGACTTAATTGCAGAAAATGGCAAATGCACATGAATTTATATCCAACTTCCCGGAAAAGTATAAGACCATAGTCGGGGAACGCGGTATACGGCTCTCTGGTGGGCAGAAGCAAAGAGTGGCCATTGCAAGAGCCTTGCTGATGAACCCACGTGTTCTTCTGTTGGACGAGGCTACAAGTGCTCTGGATGCTGAAAGTGAACATCTAGTCCAGGTATGTTGCATGAACTCATATGTTCCAGTAAACAACTGAGACAACACTGTTTTAGCAACTACATGTCAGACAAGTTATTCAAATCTTGCAGGATGCAATGGATTCTGCAATGAGAGGAAGGACAGTACTAGTGATAGCTCACAGATTATCAACCGTCAAAAGCGCGGACATCGTTGCAGTCGTGTCGGACGGACAGATCGCCGAGAGTGGTTCCCATGATGAGCTCCTCAGCAGCAACGGCATTTATACTGCACTTGTGAAGAGGCAACTGCAAGGATCCAAATACGAATCTGGTGTAACAAATGGCGGCAAACCGAATGGAGATGGGATAAATGGAACTGATGATTAACCTCATCTGTCTTCAAGTTTTAGAAGCTGTGCTCACCATAGGCATCTGCTGCTGGAGAATCAAGAGTTACATTATGCTTTCATGCGAGGATAAAATATAGTGATGGCTACAATAAGTTTTATACTATTTGACAATAAAATCGAACTTTTCCTGTGATTTTCAGGTGAGGGCTCATGGCTTTGTACATGACCAAGAATGCGTTACTATATATAATCACTTTCTTATTAAACACAAAAATCTTTGATCTCTCAACAACTTGAGGTTGGAGTAAATAAAGTCCAATATAGTCCTCAATTATCTTTTCATTAATTTTCTTAGAATCGTTTGTATTCAAGATGTTACTTCCCCAAGTTACATTTTTCATCTTCTTTTTCCTTCGTTGCAAAGATATTTACAAATTAGAATGTCAAAATAAGATAGCTTTCATATAACAATTTTTTTTGATAGGAAGGCGGGCCATTAGTACATATTATTTACCGTTTGAATGGAGCGATGAGCACTCATCTTCGCTTAAGGAGATTTTGAATTCAATGAACGCAAAAAAAATTCGCTAGGAGCCGAGAGACAATGATTCTTCATTACAAACAAAGCAATGATCGAAAATTCAAAATTAGCTAATCGATCTGTACACTTGTTGGCTTTTGTGTTTAGAGGGTCAGCATGTGGAACATCTCATACCACAATAAAAAATTGTTCAGCAGATTACTTAGCTAACTTAGGACCTACTATTTGATCATTTCTGTAAGGAGATACCATCTCACAATCTCCTTAACTCTTTGTAGGCAGACTTGGATGGTCATTTTGCTAATAGATAATGAAATGTGCTTCTTTGAAAAAGAACAACTTCAATCTCCATCCTTCGAACTCCTCCTGACTACACAAGTTCTAGCTCATCCTTTAAGCCCACAGGGGATAACGATACAATAGTTAATTATTAGTGATTAGATTTTAGCAATTCAATTATAAAATAAAAGATAAGTATTTGTCATCATAATGATTTAATTAGTTTTTAGTACAAAATGATATAAATGAATTTAATGAATTAATGTAATAAATTATTAAAAAATCGCTTATATGATTTAAAATTTTCATATTATTCATGTAATTTATTTATAATAAAGTTTTTGTTACCTTGAAAATTAGATATGAATACATAATTTTTTCTTATTTTGTTTACATACATACTCATGCTATATATTTTTTACATAAAAGATAATATAATTGTTTTAATTTTGAGTTATTATTAATTGAGCAAATAATTTTAATTTTGAACAAACCTCTATACTTAACTAAAATAGTATCTATCATCTATTGGTTAAAATAATGACCATAACTGTTAGATTTAAGATCTATGATTAAAAAAATATAAATTTAAATAAATTATTTATTTTGAAACACATATCTCAAATTCAATAATTCAAAAAATGTAAATGCACTAAAATAGAGTACACCTCGATTAAACTCTAAAATAATTTATTAAACATATTAATATAATAAAACAGTGATTTTGACTTTGGTCAAACTTTTAAACTGTATATTAACTTCTATTTTTTTTTGTTATGCTAAACACAACATAATTTTCATAATATCAAAATGCTGTATTCTTCATACCGAAAAATAATTATTTTCTGTTAAATAAATATTTAGATTGCTTATGCATTTCATTTTTTATCTTGTGAGAGAGGTTAACATTTAATGTTCTATACTTTTTTATCAATCTAGATACAATAATCGCTTCAAAATTATTATCTTCCGACTCTACCAATCAAATGTTATTCATTTTTTTAATTAAAAAAACTAGAAAAGGATAAATAATATAATAGTATACTTCTTAATAAAACTTATTTAACAAATAAAATAAAATGAAAAATACTAGAAATGCATAAAAAAAACATCAACACAAACAGCAGCAGGTGGAAAAATAAGCGATCGGAACCGATCAAACGATGTTGTGAACAAATATTTGCAAAAGAAGCAAAATTTAGCAGCAGCTGCAACATGATGAGTTCTTACAGCACCAAGAAGAAGCTTCTTCTGCTGCCATTCCAATTGCTCAAGAACAAGAGCAGCAGCTCCGGTTGCAGTTCATATCCCTCTTATTCTCCCATTTCTCCCCACCACCACCACCATCTCTTCTCCCGCCTCCTCCGCCGCTCGTTGCCATGGCCGTCGAGCCCCAAGACCGACGCTTTGCCGTCTGGATTTGCAGCCGCCTTCCTCAAGAAACCGGCGGCCGCCGCCTTGGCGAAGGCCTACTCGTCGTCGTCCTCGTCTTCCATTGCAGCCGCCGTCGGGGTCAGGGGCCTTGTTCGCGACGGGCTTCGCACGCTGCGGATCTCCTTGCAGAGGAGGCCCAGCGGCGGCTTCGGCAACGCGGGCCGGGGGTTCTCTTCGCTGCGTGGTCTTTGGTAAGCCTAGTCGTTCCAACAGGAAACCTATTGCTTTGTTAAGTGAGAAAAATTAGGTATGTTTCCCGTTAAAAGCTAATTTTTTCCTTCTTTCTGAATGAAATTAGAGTTTTTTCTGTAGCAAATGTTTGCCCCGTTGAATGTGTAAACGAATTATCCTGGAACATTTGAAGTTCTTATTTAATCGGCAACAATCGAATTCTATCATAATTTTGATTGCAACTGAACCCACTGTGAAAAACGAAAAGCTCTAATGGAGAGTGGCATCGGGAGAAAAAGAAAATCATTTGGTTGCTTCATGGCTTGTAATGTGTCTATAATTGCACTTTGCATTTGGATTTATCTTTGCCGAGAGTGAAAAGGAAATGTGTTGAGAGTTTTCTGTTAAGAGTTTAAGACTTCCCGAAATATTCCTTTTTGCAGGAGAAGCTACTTGCCGACACCAGATGGAGTACTCCTAAGTTTGATAGGAACTAACCTCGCTGTTTTCTTCTTGTGGACAATTGCGGATCCTGTATTCATGATGGAGAATTTTACGGTAAGGATGTTTGGAAGTACTAGTGAGATAATAAGTCAATCAAACATACTTTATTGGTAAAATAGGATGGCTGTAAAATTGATCATCCTTTTATTATTCCAAAAACAATCGAACATGAAGTCATCAATATTCCTGCATAGTCATTTCAAGATTTGCCAGCTGAATGTTTGATCTAATTGTGCATTACTCTCATTTCTTCTGAGGTATAACATCAGTTTTTATATGGTAACCATGATTTCTATTTACAGATTTCGCTAGATAATATCAAGAATGGACGTTTGCATACATTGATCACATGTGCCTTTAGCCATTCAGATCTTAGCCATCTTGTATCCAACTTGATTGGTCTTTACTTCTTTGGCTCAAGTGTAAGATTTCTCCCTCTTTCTCATATATCTTTTGATGCTTATGTTAAAATTGTGCTCACAGCTGCATATATTGGAAATATTTATCATACAGTATTTTTCTGACAGTGTATCTGGTTACTTGAATGGATTTTCTTTATGGATGGTAAATCATGTTGTTTACATTTATTCTTTGTGCTTCTACTCTCCATGGACTGATGATGTGTACTTAATACTGAACTTTGAGGCATGTTTGGCCCTGCCATCAAACGCTGCCTGGCAGCATTTCATGTCTCACATGGAAAACTTGCCAGGCAAGTGTTTGGGTCCCAAACACTTGTGGCCAAACATGCCTTTGGTATCACGGTGGTTTTGTGCTGCTAATTTGTGAGGGCTTTATGGCTGGTAGAAACATTGATCGCCCCAAAACCTAATAGCTGCAGGAAGAGCCATGGTATTAGAGTATCTTTTTCACTTGTGTGATTATTGATATGTAATAGAAACAATCACATGAAAAATATTTTGGTAGTGACATAGTGATCGACATTTTGTTGGTCTTGTCAGTGAAAATACAAAGTATTGTAGCTAAATGAATTGAATGTTTATTTACGCCTCTGGTTTATAATATTAGCATGGATCTTACATATGTTAACGTTAAAACACGAAAAGAAAAGAACACATTAAATAGTTACATAACATAATACCTCTTTGGAATTTATATACCTTGAAAATGTTTTTACTGCGATTTTGATCTCTTATTACTACTGTGATTGATTTACCTTTTAACTTTAAGTCTATTCGATTAATTTCTGACAATTTGATTTTCCTGTTATATCTTAGGCAGATCGGGAATCTATTTGGTCCTAGATTTCTGCTTAATTTATACTTAGCAGGTGCTTTAGGTGGTTCAATATTTTTCCTGGTGCACCAGGCATTAATGGCTCCACCTTCAAGGGTAATACTCAAACTTAATGGAAAAGTAAGACTAGATATATTTTGAATTTATTGGTAGAAAATTCTGGTGGCTTTCATCGAGTCTGGTTAGTATGTCAATGGCTTTGCTAAATTTATCAAATAACTTCATTAATGTTTGCTCTGCATTACAAACCCTCAGGGCTATCGAGGATGGAATCAATCAAGAGTGTATGCCCTGGTACATTTTCTTTTAGTCATTTCTTATTCAGAATCCTGTTTAGCTTGTTTAGAAGAGAATTTTTGTTGCACATGCATTCATGCAAAAGATGTATAAGATAATCCATGCTTCATCATAAATCCTATGTATATATAAGTTCACTTCAGTGTTATTGCACTTCAATTAAACAATAACGTTTCTTTATAATGTATCACATGTCTCCCGCAATGAGTTGACTTTATTTTGAGCAAAAATTATAATGACAACACCTTTTGACCACATGGTATCAATTCTGTTAATTCTCTCAATCTACGCATCTTAGTTCTTGTTATTTAATTTCGCTTTAAGTCATCTTCACATCTCTCCGAAAAGAAAACCATCTCCCTATCTAAATTGGTTATTTTAATGAAGCAAACATAATTTGCATTCCGTATTTTCTGCAAAAGCATGTTAAGCTGATTCATCCTATGTTGCAGGGTGCTAGTGGTGCTGTAAATTCAATAATTCTTCTTGAGGTGTTTCTATTTCCAAAGAATATTTATTATGTAAATTTCATTATACCTGTGCCTGCTATGGTGTTGGTAAGTTCTCATTAATTTATCTTCAATAAAAACTCATGGCAGATGAAATAATATAATTGATAAAATACCTGGTTGACTCTTGGCAGGGAGCACTGTGGATTGGAACTGATTTGTGGAGGATGAAGGTAAACATATTGCTCAAACTTTAGCATTCATAAGATTTAGCATTTTCTGCCTTCAAGTATAATCCTTCATTGGTAAGGAGTTGAATTCCTTTTAAAACTAACAAGCGTACCTCATTTCACTTCTTATTTATGCTATATGAGCTGCAAGAAAAGTTGTACCTTCTCAAGAAACAATCTTTGAGATGCAGTTCCTTGAGAAACTTTGTTCTATACAAACCCTTCAAAACTTTTCTCAAGAGTATCAAGATTCCCAATTATTGGATTGGTAGTAGGCCCTTTTAGTTTTGACATTCCACACAGTAAGGTTTCCGCTTTCACACGACAAAACAATTTCTCGACTATTACGTGTGACCATCTGAAAAAACCTGCTATCCTACTTAAGTGTATATATGTGCATATCAATCAGGATAACTTTTTACTATTTAACAATTGGTGTTGAGAACAGATGGCAACTATAATTTGTAGTCATCCTTTCCTCGCTCAAAAAACAAAAGGTGTGAAGCTGTTACTACCTTTCGGCAGACAACTAATATATCCAAAAGTCTATATGACTCTAACTTTGACCTCACAGTCAGTTTCTCATAATCTTTTATTGAATCTGTATCTTGTTTTATCCTTTGAATGAGCCTTTCTGTTTCTTTTCAGTTGATTGATCAATATGTATTCTACAGTGAAGGTGCCAGTCACCCCTGCTTCTTTTCTAGCATTTCATCCTATAACCCTTTTTCCTGTGCTAACTCTTTGTTTTGTTGTATAATTAACAAATGCTAACTCTAAATGGACATCAATACTCTAGCATGTGTATGGTAGGTTGTTTCTGTATCAGGTCTAGTAATTTTATATGTGCTTGCTTAGGAGATATTCTGAAGAGTAAAAGAGAAAAAAGTCCTCCTCAAAAGAAAGAGAAAAAAAAACTTGAGGATATATTCATGACAACATATAATTGATGATGATTTCACTATAATTCTTCAGATGGCAATTTTACTCTTTTGTCGTCTTGCACATATTTTATAAGAAAATTGTAAGTTTGGTTTAAAACGAGTCATCGTACTGATCAACATATTTATCCTGTTGTTTTTTACTTTCAACTGTCAAGTGGTAATACTAAATGGGATTTGATACTCTAGTACATGATGGTAGTTTGTTTTGTGTGTCAAGTTTAGTAATTTTTCAGTAGTACATAGGAGGCTGAGGCCTATTAGTTACATTAAATTTAAGTTGGTGTAAGATAGCCCCAACGAGATGGGTAACTAGCTGTAGTAATTTATGTTACTTTGTTGAGAAACATTCAGAAAAGTAGAAGCGAAAAAGCACAGGGATAAATTTTCATGAAATTAGTTGGTGATGATTTACCAATAGTTCTTCAGATGACAATTTTGCTTTTTCCTTCTTTCACATAATTTATGGAAAAATTGCAATTTTGGTTTCAGATTTAGTCACTGATTAACATATTTATCCTGCTATCTTTAGCTTTTAACTGTCAGCTACATATCTCATTTGAAATAACTGTTTAGCGACTCGTGTTCTCAACTTCTGCAGGGAGATGGTAACATCTCAGGCGAGGCTCACTTAGGGGGTGCCTTTGTTGCTGCTCTTGTCTGGGCTAGAATTAAGAAGCGATGGATCTGATCAACAAGACTTTTACACACTCGTAGCTACTTCAATCTTAGTGGTCGGCAGAAGGAATTGATTTAAGTAGCCAGTGGAACACTAATCTTTAGCCTAATCTTTATCTACTAACATTTAGAGTATACCTTAATTCTCGGAGTTACCTTGATGAGCATACGAGTTTGTTGTTCAAGTGCAACTATATTTAGCTTAATGAAACATTGTTTGAGATTCCCCTTTGATATGTCATATCATTTGCTCAAATTGTTGTCCAACATCATGCTTTACTAATGAGAGGCCAAATTTTTCCCTGGCCGCTGTATTTATCTTGTTCTTTTAAGTGGATGCACTATGCATGTCAGCAAAGGGAGAAATAAGTAATGCACATCACCTTTTCTTTTTTGTTTTTGTTGCCATCCTAATATCTGGAAAAACGGTGACGATTCGTCAACTTGCGCGGCATAATAGTACAGTCTGTCCACAAGTTAGGTTTGATTCATCATACTCTTGACTAATTTGGTGTCGTCTCATGTCGCATGAGATATGGCAGAGACTTCTAGCGAAAATTGTCTGCATCCATAAATTTCAAATTCGATACCTAATTAAGCGAGGAGGAACTGTTTATGACTTAACCCTCCTGTACTCAAAGTCTGAGCATGAAGTGGGATGGTACAGTCTCTCTATCTCCATTCTGAGCATGAAGTGGGAATGGTACAATCTCTCTCTCTCTCTCTTTCAGGAGAAGTGAGTACCAACACAAATTGGGATAGAATGATAAGCAATTCCTCCTCTCTTAAGTAGGTTTTATTTCTGTTGGAAGCCTCAATTGATGATGGATCGAAATTTCAACTTGTGATCAGTGCGTATAATTATTAGTGTTGCATGTGTTGAGAAATGGATGCTGCTTCCCGAATATTGAGTGGCCAAAAAAAAAAGGGAGAAGTGAACAATGCACATCACTTTTTTTGAATAAATTCCACCGATGTCCAGGGCTACTAGCATCTGATTAATCCAATGTTCGAACGAGAGGGACAAGATAAATTCTTATCAAATTGATAACTTCGGAGCTCGAACTCAAGGCTACTAACTCTCGATCTCTCAACTTGGAGGCACAGACCCGCTAACCATATGTGCCAACCGTACTTGATTTCACCTTTTTATTTTTGTTTACAATAACGCACTCAAATTCTGAACATGAAGTGGGACTGGTACAATCTCTCTCTCTTTCACGTACTGTGTGGAACAAATGCTATAAGTACTTTCACGTGGGTGCTAAAAGCTGGCTGCCCAGAACGAGTCATTCATGATTGCATCTGTTCTGCGAGTAACAAGGATTTCTGTTATAAGTTACAAGTGAAGTGCATCTAACGCAAAGCACTTCCCCAGCTGGTGACTGATCCATGCAGAGCACCAAAAGCATGCCAATGGACGGAGTGAGATGCAAATAGCAAAAGGTGATGAGATATATAACGCCCAGTTGCAGAGCTTTGAGAGAGAAAGAGCTCTGCCATAAGGGCTCGAAGTTTGTTCTTCCACCTCTCAAGCTCCTGTTCCTCTACAAGAGTGGGGATCGCACTCCAGGTGCCTTGCAGAGGTTACTACTACATGTTCGCAATCACCATTCCACCATTTGTACTCTCCTCTCTGTCAACCATCATCCTCCATGGCTTGCCGGGAAGCTTTCGCAGATCAGATCCTCTCGCTTGCGCCTGTGGACTGCGAAGAAGATGCACTTCGGGCTCAAGAGCCTCCTTGATGATGGAGTTCGGACGTTGAAGGCCTCCATGAACAGCTCTCCTGGTAATTGCAGTGCTCCACAGTCATGCTATCCAGGGGATCGTTTCTGGTAACAGCAAGTTCTTATCTTTCCTATGGTATATATGTTTAGCAATGTTGCTTTAATGACAGATTTGTTTTGAGTTCTTCACCCTTCTTTGTCGTGATTTTTGCTTATTTTCTCCTATTAAAACGACCTCCATTAACAAGAACTCAGAAAGCAATTTATTTGTGCATGAAACCTTTTGTTTTCCATAGATATTAACTGCACAGTTCACACCAGAATTCAAGATGCAAATTCCCTGTTTATGTTTGTTCCTTTCAGTTTTTTACATGTATCTGCAGAAGTCTCAAATAAGATGATGGTCTTATGATTTGATGGTGCAGTGGCTTAATTTCTTTTCTCAATGAACATGTTCACTATGCTTGATCTGTGTTCTTTGTGGAAAACTCTGATTCACATGACAATTAGGAACCATTTAATTTGATTTTGCAGTTACATGTAAAAATCATTCTCATTAAAAGAAAAAAAAAGTGATGATATTTCAACAAAAGGGAAACACATTATGATGGTTTCGTGGACTCATAAGAAACTCCACACAGCTCTGAGAAACTATTTCAACAGTATCCGAGAGGAGACTGCCCTGAAATTTAGATTTTCTTTTCTCTTTTTGGCTGTCTAAATTACTGTCTTGTAACATGCATATCATGTGGTTACTGAAGGAACTAGTTTATTGCTGTTTCAACTTTCAGGCAGATACTGAAGCCAAGTCCAAAACGAGTAGTGCTAGGCTTGATTGCTGTCAACTCCGCTGTTTTTATGTTATGGCAGAATGCTGATCCTGGATTCATGATGGAAAACTTCATGGTTCAAAGTTTAATTCTTTAATAAAATTGCTGCTATGTATTCACATTTTACACCATTCTACCAGGAATATGCTAAAACCCTCAAGATGTCCACAGAAGTGTAATCTTTTTATCCTAATTTGATTGCTAAGTCTCATTTCTGTCAACAGATTTCACTAGATAATTTCTTAAAGGGACGCGTGCACACATTGATCACATGCGCGTTCAGTCATTATGATCCAAGCCATTTGATATCAAATATGTTCAGTCTGTACTTCTTCGGAACAAGAGTGAGATTTTCTTCCTTCATTTGTTCTATCTTTAAAGCTGTTCTCATAGTCATTTATCTTCTATCTACTTGAATTCTACCCTTTTATGAATAAACCATGTACCATGGACTGCAGCACCATCCATCTGGAAGATATACTTGAAATGGTATATAAAGCTGCAATACTGAAATATTAAAACCACAATATGCATCTTTCCCAGGTTGTTTCATGTCTCACTTTAAACAAGACTTGAAGATTGATAAGAAACTGTGGAGCAATATGTATTCTGCTATACCAGATTCGTTCAAGCTAGAGAATATGAAGATTAAGTTGGACATTAAATCTTGTTCATCTAGCATAATGTATGAAGTTCATTGATTGTTCACTGGAAAAGAAAACACTAGATTGGTTTCAGGAAGCTTTAAAAGTTCTCTTGTTGACTTATGTTTATAAGAAAATAACTCTACAACTTGAAGAACAAAATCAGCAGATTTTCTTGATTAGAAGAATTTCTCTTAAAATTTGGGTTCTCCATATATCAGGTTTTGCAAATTGACATACATATACATTCTTCATGAAAACAGATTGGAAGGGAGTTTGGAACACAATTTCTAGTGAAGTTATACTTGGCAGGAGCACTAGGTGGATCAATGTTCTTCTTGTTGCATAAGGGCATAATGCTACAATATTCAGAGGTAAAACATTTCTTGTCAACACGCAACCTATAGTTAGCATGTTGTATATCTTTCACATGATTGACTATATGACAATTCCTGGTTACAAAATGTCGGAATCTTGAAATTTCAGGGCAACCGACGAGAGGAGAATCTGAGAGTTCCGGTATTGGTATGTCCTTTCTAATCAGTCATTCAAATGCATTGTGCAATGTAGCTTTTCTACTTACCATTTATCACACATATTCCCTTATTACAGGTAAATGTTTTCATTTTCAAGTGTATTAAGAGGATAATCTTCGATTTTACCAATGAAAAGAACAAAAAATGATCACATTTTCTGTTCTTATATATGATTGATGCTCTCTCATATAAACTTACAAGAAGATAACAACACATTATATTCATACACCACAAATATGCCAAGTACACTTACCTTGTAAACAGTAGGCAGGTTTTTAATACTATTACAGTATTTACCTACCACTGGTGTCAATTCTCTTCATATTTAAAAGAAATGAAGATTGCCTTTATCTACTGAATAAAAGAAAGATATATAAGCAGAACAAGTATCAAGACATATCATTCATAAGAATGCACTGTCAATCTGTCCAATATGAAACCAGAAATGTCGTGCAACTACATGCACATCAACATTCAATGTTATATTTGTTCCAAGAAAACAGACTGCATAATTTTCCAAGATATTCAGATGATCAGTTTTACTCAAGAACTCATGCATAGCATACTAAAATCATTCTGATAATTCTTTAAAGAGAAAATAAGTTGAAGTTCGATATAGAATTATGATTTTCTGTTAAAGCTTCATAAAAATAACTAGTCAAGAAGTCCAAGAATAATTTATCCATGTTGTTTATTATTATGTTTTCTTTTAGACGATGCTGTTTCTTCCATTGTTCTTTTGTTCAGATGGAACTTATTCTTCCACAGATTGTGCAAAAACTTCAAATGATAAGTTGCATTCAAAACTAGAAAGCTATATGCTTGTCATATATTATTGTTTAGTTACTCTTCGGATTAAGTTTTTTTCCCGAAATTGGAACACCTGTCATCATTCGTTATTTCATGAACAATGTATATGATAGTAAACTTGGATACAGGGAGCAAGTCCTGCTGTCAATGCAATAATTCTCCTCTGGACGTTTCTATTTCCGAAGAATAAAGTTTACCTTCTGATTGTCATTCCAATGCCTGCAGCTTTAATGGTAATCGATATTATTTTATTCAAATTCAATGTTTCAAGCATATGTTATCTTTTGGATTTGTCTTACTACAGGGAGCTCTCTTTATTGGAAGTGATCTACAAAGGATTGAGGTATGTGATAAATTTCACCCCATCCTGTAATTATCTTCTCATAAAGCAGAACTTTTTCTTTGAAATAAATGATTAAAGACATCAAGAAGGAATTTGATTGTAGTTACAGGTAATAATGGCAGTTTTATTCCTTTACTATCCAACCGAGATCAATGTTCCTAGTAATGGTTCTTCTAGTAAATAACTAGTGTTAATTCAGATACTTCAGCTAGTTTTTCCTCAGTTGTGCAGTTGTGCTCATCGCTTAGTCATGTACTGAGTTTTATTTCCTTTTGCAGGGAAGGGGAAGTTCTGGTTCAAGTCATTTAGGAGGAGCAATGGTTGCAGCTCTTGTCTGGGCTAGAATCACAAGACGCTGGATCTGATCAACTGACATACCATGAATGCAGCATGTCTGATTACAAAGGAATCATGTGGCTGATGGAGAATTGGAAATGCTAGCTTCTGAAGTTGCTAATTTTTTGTTTGGCACGTCCCACCAACTTATATCATGTTGTATAACTTACAGACCTTACAAATATCTCTTGGCGCCTTAAGAAATCCCATGATCAAGATCAACATATGAAGCAATTATGCGGCAAATTGTTGTATCTAATATTGTTGACATCGACTTATATGTTCGTTTAAGTATGACTTCCAGTATTCTGATCTATATTCTGCTCAGAATGAAAAGCTTAATGGATCACTGGTGCTGTGTATCATATATATTTCTGCTGCAGTCACTGCTTCGATTGATGAAGTCAGCTGTAAAAATTGATCAACCAGAAAATCAAACTCTCGTCAGGGTACTAAGAGTCTAAGACAATTATTCTCCCATACCCATAGCGAAAAACAATGTGGAGAGGCTTGAATAAAATCAAAGAGAACTGACAAAAAGAAGAATATGCATAAATATAAGTGTAATACAATAGCTAGAGGAACAAGGGGTCTTCGCACAGTTACAGTCATAGTTGGACATAACATCATTATATGAAAAGGAAAACACATGATCTAGATATGTATGACAGGAATGTATTGCAATGACTCATTTTGGAATCCTTAATTGTTACCAGCAACAGTTCTCACCACACTTTCTCTTGATGTTTGTCAACCTTTGTACAGGTCAATTTCCTGAATCAATTGGTGCCACCACCAAACAAGTAGCCAAGAGATGAGCGGCCACCCGGTGCAAACTGCACCTTTGTGGAAGGACGATCCTGCATAAGATGAGCATTGCGATTCATAGAGAGTTTGAAACATCAAAAGAAGAAAATTATCTAAGGCGACATTAGAGCCTGGGAAGAACATCCTGTAAAAGACAGACTGCATCAATACTATCCTTAGATGATGACAATAATAGCGCCCAGCACTAAGTCAAGTATGGAACGACAAAAATAAGAAGATGAAACTCGTAGCTTATGTCATATAGCTACAGGCATACAGCTGCAATTCAATTAACTAAAGATAGTACATGGAGAAGCCATAATTATAATGAGAAGTTGAGTGGAATGAAGCAATGTTGTGTAACAAAATGAGCTATGGTCACTGTGTTCACACCGTAATAAAATTGCCAGTGTTCTGGCCATTGGCACGGAAGTAGTTGTTTGTGGTGTTTGCTCTGATGCCTGCTGGAACCTGCTTAGAGATGTCAATTGGTGATGCATTCACAGGCGGCTTTCGGGCAGGCACATCATCATTATCGTCTATGATACTTGGAGCTGATTTGGGAACCTCATCACTACTGAAAAGGAATCCGAGGGAACTCTGTCCTCCTCCACTGCATGCACCCCTCCCCATTCTCCAATCTCTGGCCAAGCAAGATATGAGCAATTCCTGCCAAAAACAACCTCGTCTGAGTTAGTCAACTTGTCTGCTGGTTTCAGTATATTTCCTGAAACCTAACAAGTTTTCAAAGACCATTCATTTGAAAAGGTTGCATATTGTTTGCCATTCTGATTCACTAAGAAGTTACTTTGTCTAAGACCTCTCTTTATATAGTGCAAAGGTCATCATCTAAGGAAAGAAAAATAAACATATCACAGCTAGAGAGAGACAAGAACAAAAGCTACTAAATAAAACCTCCCAAGTATCACACATTAATCATCGCCCTTGACAAAAAGTAATATGCAACTTCATCCCCCCACCACAAGAAATGAACAAATTAAATAAAAAGAAGTATGTCTCCCTGCAGGGGTTCTTGTAAAAAACAACTCACCACGTTCCACAAGAGAGAGAGAGAGAGAGAGAGAGAGAGAGACTTGTCTTGCGAAAATGTTTCAGATTTCAGTGTGTAGCACAAATCCAAGTTATTATTGCATTACTGTAATCTACTATAAACTGAATGACACAGAACAGCATGCATTTTACTTGATGTCTAGCAGAAAGAAAAAAAATGGCAAGCAACCATCTCCAGAGGATAACTTGAACCAAACAAAACATTAGGCAAGCACAAGTTTCATCTCATTATGAAGTGTCCCAGGTCAACTCTTCAAATTCCAAAATCACAACATCTCAGACAAAGCCAAACATTTCCTAACAGGTATAAGGCAGAACTAATCAATCGAAACAAATTACAAAATAGACTGCAAATCTAAGGGTCCTTTGTTCCATTTTTTTCCACTCCATGCAACTCTTTAACATCTGTAAACACCATAAGCAACTTTTGCCTCTCCATGTGATATCTATAAGAGAAAAAGACTGAAACTTTAACATTGCAATGCAAACTACAATCAGAATTCTGTGCAGAAGACCTCTTTTTGTCAGAAAAAAAAAAGACAGAATTAAAAGAAGTGCTTTTATCATTTTTTGTTAATTTCCATCCTTGTACAGCAAGAGAATGCACAAAAAAAAAAGATCAGAACTTGAAAGATAATTCGATGACAGAAGTTGAAGATCTCGTGTTACCTCTACCAAGTTCTTGAGCTCCAATCGCCAGCGATTGGGGCGAGTTTGAGAAGGAGAAGGACGACAAGAAGAGGAGGAGACATGAGATGAGAATATATATTTTTAAAGCGGTAATAATATAAAATGGAATAAAACCGCCACGGTGGTGGTTACGGTGTCGGTAGCGCCCGAAAGCGACACCAAGTGGTTAGATACAGGATTTAAACAACAAAAGTCCCTTTTTTATTTGTTAATCTTCATTTATTTTCTCGTTTTATTCCAAGAATTATATTTTTAATGCATCTAATATTAAATTATAAATTAAAAAAATTGTGTTCATGAACTTGTATCTTATCTGTGCTAAATTGTTTCTTTTTCAATTATAAACATACAATTTTATCCTAAAGGATTCTCGTTAATAAAAAGATTAACAACCCAATGGGCGAGAAGAAGAGGGTTGAATTTCTTCCCGAGATCGCCTTCTCATCACTCTCAATTTTGTAAGAATTTATCCGACGAACTTATTATATTTAATCTTTTATAAGATTTTTTATAAGATCTTATAATTATTATTCAATTATCAATCTTGTAATTATCTTAAGAACTTTTGGAATTTTTATTCTATTAATTGATAATTTAAATTATCATTAAAATATATTGCTACTTTATAAATTATCGATAATGTCATATTATTATATTTGACAACTACTAATAATATAAATATAGTTTAGATTATTAAATGAAAAAACTACTAAAATATCTTTAACAATCGTTGAGTTTTACTAATATATATTATTTTATATAAATAAAATGTAGAAATAAAAGAATGAGTTTGGACAAAATATATGGAGTTTATATTATTAATTATTTGTAAAATAAATTTAAAAAATCAAGAAGATAATGTTGAACAATAATATTTTTAATAAAATATGAATATTTTAAAAAATTAAATATTTTTTGTTTAAAATGCATCTTATTCTATTGATAATTTGAAAAGGCATCCCTCATAGATGATATCTTTATTATTATTAATGAGGTGATAATTTAGCTAAAAGATCTGATAATGTATTACGATCAAAATGATAATATAATGTGTCTTGAGAAGTTTAAATTAAATAATCGATAATATATTTGGATTATCTGACTTTGAATAAAAATAACTTGATTATCATGTCTTTTTCTATGTTTATATAAAAAATAAAATTTTATTTTTTTGACAATTAATAAGAAAATAAGATGACAAAATATTTGAACAAACTTGATGGAAGGGGTTAACTAATAAATCAGCATAAGTTTTAAATAAAAAAACTTTTAAGAGTGAGAAATAATATTTTTTAATATAAGAAAGAAAATGGTTCTCAAATAATAGTGTAGAAGGCTATCAATATTTTTCTTTTAATACTTGTTCATGTCCAACCCAATCAAGGGGATCTTGAAAACTATGTATGGGTCCTCTCGTAACTATGATCTTTTTATTTTCTTTGAGGGCTATCTCCCTATTTGTGCATTTCACTCAAGTTAGTTGATGCTTTAGAGAACTGATGCATTTATAGGTTGATTTGCCTTTTTAGCTTATCAGGCCCCAAAATAAGATTTGAGAAAGCCAATTATTTTCTATCAACTTATAAGTTAATTAGTTCGATCAAGTGATTTACTTGTTTTCCGATCTCTTTCAAAGTTATTATTTTAGTATAAAAAATTTTGTCTTACACAAAATAAACTAAAAAGAAAAATCACAAACACACAAGGATTTAATAACATTTAGTCGTAACTAGACTATGTTATCGGATGATGGTTAAATTTTTATATGAAAAAATAGATGATACAAAATGCAGTAACTTAAACGATATAAAATTTATATAAGAACTCTTAATTACAAAATAAAAAATAAAAACTCTAAAATTATCTAGAATTTGAGGGCTCCGATCTCGAGCTTACGTGTGAGATCTTTTAATTTTCCTAAATTCCCCTCAACCTCATTGGCTGGGCAGTGAGATCCCATATCAGATGAGCGGCTTTGCCGCTTTAAATTATTCAAAAGATATGATACATAAGGGGGCATACGAGTATTCTGAATTAAGATTTAATACACTATCAACAATATCTTTTTATATAAATTATCATAAAATTATTTAGCGAAGGGAAAACTATCTCCAATATAGCGAGTCAAACTTTTTTCCCAAAAACCTTATAATATTTAAAAGTTAAAACAAATAATTTATCATAAGAAATGAGTTTTTGTATCTAATATGTTGATAATGTCTTGAATCTTAACTCAGTGATCAATCCTATATGCCCCATGTGCATTACAATCGCTCGAATAATTGAGGGTCTCACTATTTTGTATTGGGAGTCCTTATATAAACTCTCTAGGTTTGTGTTATTCTGCATCTTGTAATCATCTATTATTTTTCCATAAAAAAATCATTCAGTTGTTGTCCGAGAACATAGCCCAATTAAGAGTGTCGTAAATCTTGTGTCTTCTTTTGTGTGTGAATCTCTCTCTCTCTCGTCTCATATACATAATAAACGGGTATCAGAGCCGCGTGGTTCATTGGTGATCCTCCATTAGACGAAGAGATGACATCGCACGACGTGAAGATCGAGAAGTTCACAGGGCGGAACAGTTTCAACCTCTGGCAGATCAAGATGCGAACACTTCTAAAACAACAAGGAATATGGGCGTCGATCGCGAAGGACAAATTGAAGATGAAAGGAGATTCGAAGGGCAAATCAACACAAACAAGTACTTCCGTTGATTTGGCGAAGCTGGACGAGAAGGTCCACTCCATGATATTGTTGTGTCTGACGGACGGGGTGATCATCGAAGTCGTTGATGAAGAAACGACGACTGGTCTGTGGTCAAAACTTGAGAGTCTCTATATGACGAAGTCTCTGACCGATAAATTGTTATTGAAACAACGTCTATTCGTCCTCCGCATGCAAGAAGGTACTCCTTTGAAAAATCATCTTGATCAATTAAATACTGTGTTGATGGAATTAATAAATATATATGTGAAAATCGAAGATGAAGATGCAGTCCTACTTCTGTTAGTCTCTCTTCGTATTTCGTATAAAAATTTTGTACAATCTATGATCATAGGAAGAGACTCTATAACTCTGTAAGAAGTAAGATCGAATCTCCATGCTCGTGAACTTCGACATAGGGCATTTTGTAATCTGTGAAAACTTAGGCTGCAGGATTGGTGACCACTGTTGAAAAGGGGCATGCCCTAAATTATAAGAAAGACAAGCCAAAGTTCAAAAAGAAAATCAATTCAAAGGACATTTGTAACTACTGTAAAGAACCAAGCCATTGGAAGAAGGATTGCCCTAAGAAGAAGAAGATCACGGTTGTTGTGGTTGTACATCAACACAAAAAATCTGAAGATGATGATTATGTTCTTGTTGTGATCGGTCAGAAATGTTTCGAGGAGAGTTGGACTCTTGATTCAGGATGTTCCTATCATATGACTCTATATAAAGACTGGTTCTCGACTTCTATCAGAAAATTGATGGCGAAAACGTCGTCATGAGTAATGATGCAACTTGTAAAATAGTTGGGATTGACTCAATCCAGATCAGATCTCCTAGGGATCTGACAATTTGATGAGGATTTTACAGATGTTCGTCATGTTCCACAAATGAAGAAGAATCTAATATCTCTAGGAGTCTTGGATTCCAAAGGATGTCAGATCAATGTTGTTGGAGGCATCCTCACTGTCCCAAATGTGATGCTGTAGTCATGAAGGGAGTCAAACACAAGTCCTTGTACATACTACAAGGGATAATAATATCTGGTATTGCTGTTGTAGTTTGTCCATCAAAATCAGAATCTGAAACATTCAAGTTGTGGCACATGCGGCTTGAACATATGAGCCAAAAAAGGATAGACATCCTCAGCAAGCATGATCTTCTAGGTGGTTAGAAAATATCTGAAATCGGCTTCTGCAAGCATTATGTCTTAGGTAAACAACGAAGACTTCAATTCGGTAAAGCAATGCATAGAACGAAGGCTACACTCGACTATATCGATGTTGATTGTTGGGTTTCCTCTCGTGTTCCATCTTTAGGAGGTGTCAGGTACTTTCTATCTGTGATTGATAATTACTCAAGAATGACATGGGTAGTCATGATTAAGCACAAGAACGAGTCATTTGAAGCCTTCAAACAATGGAAGACTCTCGTGGAAAATCAAACGTCGAAGAAAGTGAAGTGCCTTCGGACAAACAATGACTTAGAGTTCTGTTCTTTTGAGTTTGATCAGTTCTGCAAGGTTGAAGACATTGTCAGACATCGCACCATTAGAGACATACCGCAGTAGAATGGAGTTGCAAAACGCATGAACAGAACACTTTTGGAGAGAGCACGGTGCATGCTCTCGAATTCTGTTGTGAGCAAAACATTCTGGGCTGACGCTGTCAATACAGTCTGTTACTTGATGAATCAAAGTCTTGTTATTGCATTTGATCTCAAAACTCCTATTGAGGTATGATCAGGAAACCCTGTTGATTATAATATTCTAATTTTTTTTGTTGTCCTGCTTATTATCATGTCAGCGAAAAAAAGTTTGATCCACGAGCTAAGGAAAGAGTATTTGTGGGATATGACGTAGGTGTAAAAGGCTATAGAATCTTGTCCCCATCAATCAAGGTGGAGATTTGTTGATAATACATTGAATCTTAACGCAGTGATC
The DNA here is from genome assembly GCA_001647135.1 of Pontederia paniculata. Lineage (NCBI taxonomy): Eukaryota > Viridiplantae > Streptophyta > Magnoliopsida > Commelinales > Pontederiaceae > Pontederia > Pontederia paniculata. The sequence goes on along the minus strand of LTAE01000191.1, from coordinate 72,063 downwards.
AATCCTACATGCCCCCCTGTGCATTACAACCGCTCGAATAATTGGGATGGCGAAGCCGCCCATCCCATACGGAGGTCTCGCTATTTTGTATTGGGAGCCCTTATATAAACTTTCTAGGGTTTGGGTTATTCTGCATCTTGTAATCATTTATTATTTCCCCATCAAAAAAATCACTCAGTCACCGCCCGAGGACGTAGCCCAATTAAGAGTGACATTATAAATCTTGTGTCTTCTTCTGTGTGTGAATCTCTCTCTCTCTCTCTCTCTCGTCTCATATCGACAACATAATATTATAACTAAATGTGAAAGTAAACTAAATCCTAAATGGTAACCAAGTTTTGATGGGATAATTCGAGAACAAATAGAAGATCACAAAGAGAAAATGCAGAAATAATAGAGAACACACACAGATTTACCCAGGTTCACCTTTTTGAGAGGGCTACGTCCTGCATAGAGATTTCACTATATTATTATTTTTCGTTACAACCACTCTACATCAAGTCTGAAATAAGAGCAATATATATACGGGTCCAAAAACCTAACAAATAGTAAATCTCTTAATATCCACCATAGCGGAACCCCCGTCGGAGGGCGGTGCCCCCGAACCCCCCCTTTTCGCGCGTAGGGGTTTAGATGTCGTTGGGTAATACTCCAATTCCCCTAAGCTCACGTGGGCGTACCCCGTGTGAGAAACAAGAGGCCCTGAAGTATTCGCCAACTCCAACAAATTTTAACTATACCAAACATATGATCCATCATGTAATAAATAGAGTGGTGAATCATACAAAACTATTATATTAATTACAAAAAAAATAAGAGAAATTATTATTATGAACTAATAAGAGAAACAAAATATTTATAAATGAAAAAAAGGCATATAAGACACTTATCGTATGAGACCTAATTCAAGCAGATCTTTAATGTAGAAAAAATATTAATGTCTATAGTTGTTAAGAGTTCCAATCAACTTTAAGTAACTAATAAGATATAAAAAAAACAGAATTTAATCATTTTATAAATTTATTTCCTGTAAAATACTTAATATTCATTTGTGCCATTTTTCTTATTTTTGTATTTAACATTTTATAATAATAATAATAATAATTTAATGATAATAATAATAATTATTATTATTGTTATTATTATTATTATTATTATTATTATTATTATTATTATTATTATTATTATTATTATTCGCTTCTTCGGACGAGCAAACAGACCGTACACAACTACGCAGCCGGCGGCTGCACAGAAAAGAAGGAAAAAATCGACTTTTTTTCCCTCAAACTGGAGGAAATGGCCGGACGAAGGCGAAACAAGAGGAAGAGAAGGAGCAAAGGATCCAACCCCGATGGCGGGGCGATGAAGGATTCGTCCCCTGCGTGCTCTCCAGGTTATGCCCGCCGATTTCTTCTCCTCTTAGTTTTTTTCTTTCTTGTTCGACTGTTTCCTGTTCGTTAATCTATTTGCGAGCTTTTTCATGTCGCTGGAACTCATTATAAAGCCATTTCGGTGTTTTGGTTGCTCAAAGTTCTAGTTATTGAAGAACAAATGCGCTGAAACTAAAAGCTTGGGTTTTTGCTCTGGCATTGATCTTTCAAGCGGTAGATTTTGCTGATTTCGTTATTCTTTCGTTGCTTGTAGCATTGGTTTTGAAAAGGAGCATGTCTTTATTTTTTTTTTGTTGGATTTTTTCATTTTGGTCTGTCCCTGTTGTTGAAGATTGCATCTTGATGCTCGTTGTTGTCCCAAGTTAGGGTTTTGAAGCATCATCCAGTGATAACGTGGTAATTGGCTCAAATTCCTGGAGCCATTTCTTTTATCTTCTATGAAGGCATATTTTTAACTGTTTACTCGAGCTTTCTTTCAGAGGTTAACTATTCGAAGTCATGATTAATATGGAGTTTGCTACAATGTGATGATAAACTTATCTATTAAAAGTGAGAGGAAAAACTTTACAAATGACAGTTGAAATTCATGTTTAGATTTTCAACCATGGAAGAAACTGTCATTACGAATTGTTTGTTCGGAGACAGGATTTTGAAGTCGAACATAATTTTGATGCTCCTACTGCTACTTTAAGATATTGCTTGTCAAATAGGTAAGCAAAGGTAATTAGGGAACCAGTGACTGTCATTTGGAACTCTGCGAGGATTGCCAATTGGTTGATGAGGTCCAAGTATTAAACACAAAAGTACCTTATATCTGTCAAATTCAAGGCAGGTATCTTATTAATTTAGGAACAACCAATAAAATATCTGTATGTAGAACTAACTCAACAGATCTTCCTTTACTTTTTCTCACTGAAAAAACAAAATGTGATCTTTAATGTTGATGTAAAAGCAAAAGAGTCTGAGTGCTAATACTGCTTCTACAAAATTTTTGATACTTCAACGAATATATGGGCTTCTCATTTTGGTATTATTTTACATATGTATGAAAAAAGTATGTTTCTTGGATGGAAGTTGTGCTCCATTGTCAATGACAACTAGTCCAAATGGAGTAATGTTGGTGTTGATCAGGTGATCCGTCATTGAATGCAAATGCTTTATAAGGATTGTGCCTGTTGACATCAACAACAATGTCTTTTTCATCAAATATCAAGTTTAAATGGCATCCTCATTCATAATAATGACACATATAATTAAATCTTGTGAGGTTTCCAGAGGCATGTAATCCATGTTCCTCAGAGTATGGTGTGTAGTCAATATTTTCCTAGAAATGAATCCTTTTGTTGACCTCACCTGTAGAGCGATTGAATTCCTCTAATAAGAATATCAATTAAATTTATAATTTTATTCCACTGCAACTGTAAGCAGCAATTGGATATTTAGTAAGATGCAATTGACAATAATTGTTTACTTAAGGATCATGACCTCCTCCAAGTACTATGCTTCAGAAGATCCTGCATCATACTGCAAATACTACTATAAAAATCTTTTCTTGGACCTTACTATTTTCATAATATTGTGACAAAATTATGAAATTTTTATCATTTAAGTATGTCTATGCGTTTTAGTATCTGGAATGACTTGATTTTGGTCATTAATTCTAGTGTCATTTGCTAATAGAACTAGCAATCAATTCTCTCTCCTTTTCCTGTTGTTGTAATTTCTGTTTATACTGTCATCGGAACCTCTCTTATCTGTAAGTTGTCTCTTACTACATCAGAAATATTCAATTCATGTTCCTTTCGATTTTTTTGATTCTTTTGAGAAGAGTGTCTTCCAACCTTGAATAAGAAATACTGAACTACTAGTAGATATATAGTATGCTAACCATTTACTTGAGAAGACATTCAGTCTAAATGTATGATTATGGATAGATTTTACATGACTTGGTCACATGCAATTCACTAGAGTACTGTTAGATGTGCCTCCACTATGGAGATAGTTTAGTTTTTTTATCATCAGTTATATGGTGTGGCTCTTTTCCAATCTTAGTATGTTTATATTTCTACTCCACAGGTCAGTCACCTAAAGGTAAAAGGAAAAAAAGAAGGTCACGAAAAGAATTGACAACTCACTCAAGTACGGATAACATAGAGAATAGGATGTGTGCTACTACAATGATCACCACAGGAGAAGAGGTTCATGATGCTCTTAATGGCGTCTTGAGTGGCAAAAGAGCATGTCATGCAACAATCATGAGTAAAAATACTTCTAAAGGAAAAGAAGACTGTCAATCAACAAAGACAAAGAATCGGCATCTAGGTAATCATACAACTAGCCATGATACCAAGCCCAACTCAGAAGTTGCAGAAAGAAGGCCACTTCATAAAAAACCTGGGCAATCATCTAGAAGTGACAATCAGACTACAAAATCTTTGAAAGAGGAAAACTTCTCAAAAACTGATGATCACAAAGACAATCTGACAGGAAGTGAAGATAATGAGGTTTCTGTGGCTTGTGAAAAAACCCCAAGTCCCCTCCCTCTCCAATATCAATATAAAAAGAAAAGACATAAAAAGAGTAATAGGAAGACCGAAGATTCCTCCAATAATATCCCTGTGGTCTTATCAACTTCAGATGATAACTTTCCTGGAAAAGATGACATGAACAATGTGAAAGTTAACAGCATGACACCTGAAATTGATTTGGATTTGGATGTACCAAAACCAGATGTTAAAGTGAAGTGTAGGCGCAGGAGAAGGAGAAAGAATAAAATGCTTGTCACCAATTGTGCAAGTACTGCACTGCTATCAAGTATTCAAAGTGACAATGCTGAGAAAGGTTTATGCTTGGGGAATTCTGATGTGGGCTCAGTCATCAAGATCCATGACAAAGGTGTTCATAATTGCCTAGCATTATCAGCACAGGGGGTAAACAATACTTCAGAAATTGCTCTTTCAAATTCTAACAAGAGTGGAGTACCCATTGAGATCAATTTGTTGCCTGTAGATTCCTCCAAATTAATAAAAGATCAAAACAAAAAGCTTCAGTCATTGACTCCAGATATTCAAAGAATAGTGTCGTATTGTCCTCAGAAGAAGCTTCTTGTCCTTGATTTGAATGGATTGCTTGCAGATATCAATCCAGATTACCGGATTGCTAAAGCGGATAAGAAAGTTGGAGGGAAAGCAGGTTTGATTAAGTAATCTTTGACTGCCAACATTTGAAATAATAATTGTATCTAAATTCACTAACTGTAATATCTTACAACAGTTTTCAAAAGGCCATTCTGTGAAGAATTTTTGAAGTTTTGTTTTGAGAAGTTTAATGTAGGTGTGTGGTCATCGAGAAAACGGTATTAACTTTTCCATTTTGATTTGACTTTGGTTTTCCTCTATTGCCATCATATATGTTTTTGAATGAATAGTATACTTGTAGAAATTTTGTTACTACAATTTCTTGTCACTAATATGATCCCCTTTCTTGTATCTCTTTACTATAACTCTCTGCAGCTGTAACGTGGATGCTGTTGTTGATTATCTAATGGGAAATTTGAGGCACAAACTGCTCTTTTGCTGGGTAAGTGATGATAAACTAGAACAATGTCCAATTTCTTTCTATGCTAATGGTGTGAGATGTGTACGAGGACAATCGGCTAGATTTTTTAGAACTTGAGATTCTTTTAGGCTAATGGTGATAATAAATGGTCTGTCGACCTTCTAAAAAAAAATGGTCTGTCGAGCTTACCCACAAATCATATTAGACTAATGTTGAACATCCAAGTTGACTTTCAAGGGAAAAAAGGAAACCTGAGGGCAGGCAACTATGGAGTAACCCATTTCTCATGCTAGCAGAATAGCAGAGACAGGTGAACTCCCTTTGTAAGAAAAAAAATGTGAGGCTGGTGAACATTTAGTTCCCAGGAAGTATTTCAAAGCTTGGACAAATTATTGTATAAAAAGCAGTTGGTTCAAAAGCTGATGATCAAGGAAGTTTGCTAGTCATTCTTTCTCCTATAAATGAAACAATAAGTTCAGTCTGCTGTTACAGACAGCATTTCAGTAAATCCTAACCCTATAGACAGGCTAATTGTCTCATTGATAATTTTCTTTTCCAACATAATCTATAATGATTTGAGTTTGCACTCCATCTTTACATACATAGAAATTGGTAAACGCGATGCTTTTATGTCTGCTTAATGTTAAAGAAGGTCTAAATAAAAGGATTTAAAGATACTATCTCCTTCAGAGAAAAGTATTCATTAGAGATAGCAGTTATATATTCCTACTGTTCAACTGTTTTATAGTAATTATGTTTTCATCCTTGACAAATATTGACTTATCTATTTGGAACCATTTTATCTTTTTTTTTCTGAGAGAAATGGAACTAAATTCATTCAAAAGTTGGCCTTTAGATTTGATAGCTTGATGGATTTTTTTTTCTGTCAAGCACTTAATTAATCAACTTGCAATATCTTTTGAATATGTTAGAATGCAAGGTCATCATTGGTTGTGAATTGGACATTTACTCTCTTTTACCATTTATAAATTCATTGATGTAACGAGCTGTTTTCTAAAGGAGAGCTCAACAAGCTATATTAATCATTTGATGCGTGATTTATTCAATATTATTCCTCATGTATGCGTTTTATTCTTCTCACCTTTTGTGAAAATTTTTACCTTCATCTAGTGTTTTGTTGTGCTAAGCGAAATTGTTATTTTTCCTCTTGTTTCTATCTGATTTTTATAGGACCAATCAAAATGTACACACACTGGGCACAGAACTCTTGAAAACAGACACAAGCCTCTGGTTTTGAAAGAATTAAAGAAACTTTGGAATAAGGAGGAGGATGATCTTCCATGGAAAAAGGGAGAGTATCGACAATCAAACACGTTGCTTGTGGATGATTCTCCATATAAAGCCATTTGTAACCCTGTAAGAATGGTCGACACTTAAAGGCTTTCTTTTTTCACTTTACACTTCTCTCATTGATTATGATGTATTAACATTTTACAGCCACATACTGCTATCTTCCCTTTCCCATATCATATTAGTAAGGAAAATGACGATTCTTTAGGTATGTTTTACACATTATGTTTTGTGTTGCTGTAGTCTAGGTCTATTATGATAGCTTGTCATTTAACTTGATGTATTATAATAGGTCCACAAGGTGATCTTCGGTGTTATTTAGAAGGGCTAGCAATGGCTGATGATGTACAACTCTACGTTCGAGATCATCCTTTTGGCCAGAAAGCTATATCAGATACTGGTCCTTCTTGGAAATTCTACCTTCAGATTATTGACGAAATTGAAAAAAGAGAGCAAGTACTCTGTTCAAGTTGATATTTTGTTGATCCTCATTCTTTTGTATTTAAGTTGAAGAGACATTTTGGCCAATATCACAAACATTTAACAAGATAATTCTTCAAAGTTAGCCTCTCTAGTCAGGTAAATGCTAACAGACAGCTAATTCTGAAGCATTTTGCCTAGCATAAGTGGTATTTGTGATTTTGATATAGCATGCAAATTTGAGGCAATAGGGAATCGACCATCTCACAGTTTTTGTTCTATGGATCACTTTTGTAACAGCACAATCGCCTTTCATATTACATACACATGTACACTTTTTGTAGTAACCTCAAGGTGACGTTCTTGATTGACTGGAAGAGAATATTCTCTTTCTTCTCAGTTTATTTAGTTTGCCTTTCTGCCATAAATAGATGTGTGTAGATTGTCTGACAAACAAAATATTTTGTTCATCACTGACCTGATTCAGTTTGTTTTTAAACATGAACAAAAACATATTGGTTCTTATGCCAATGATTCTAAAGTTTGCTTAGGGAATGAATTAAAATAAGTTTGATGCAACTTGGGTCCAGTTGTTTAGTTTTACTTGTTAAACGGATCCTATGCCTTTAAAAAACCACCTGGGCTTGTTGGTTGGCAATTAATTTTCTTTGTTCATCCAATATAATCCACAAATGGATATTTGACTGCACTGTTGATAAATAATTTGGTATACACTTCTTCTTGCTCTAGGAACCCTTTTTTTTTTTTTTTTTTGATAGTTTGCCATAAAAGAATCAGAAAGAAGTGTCATAGAACCAATTAAAAATAAGTTGATGAAGTTTGTCATAAGGGCAATCAGATCTCTTGTTGGAATCACTAACACCGTATATATGTGTTTCAATTGTAAGTAGGAACTGCTAATTTTGGCATCTCATCTCCAATTTATTGTTGAATAGACCAAGGCAGTTTAGTGATGAAATAACTTTTAACTACTTTATCTCAGGATGGTTGATGCTAATTTTCACGTTTTCTAAAGTTGTAAAAAAGGTAAAATATAAGACAAAGCATGTAGTTGTTTATGTAATAGACTTTATTTATGTCAGGAGATCACCTCCTTATAGCATCACAAGTGAAGTGGAATTTATTACACATACTATGTTTCCTTCAACTATCTTTAGAGAACTCAGAAATCATAGTTGACAAGTCTTAGTCCTTAGGACAAGGTCACATGGTTTTCTTTCCCCAATTTGTTTCCATTCCCCAAAGGATGAGTTGAAAGAAGGATGATATTTATCTGTTTCCAGTTTTCTGTGATATGGTTCATGCAGGCCACTGAGGGATCCCTTGCTGTGGATGGCAGCAAAAAAGCTTTGCCATCTTCTGAAGCACTCAATTATTAGGGATGCTCTCATCACACTGTTGTTGAAAACAAAGAGAGATGGAATTTTGTGGTTTGCCAGTCTCCACACACACACACCCTCATGGACCACCACCTCTCTCTCACATGTTCCAAGGTCAAATCCTTTTGGTAGAATCAGAATAAGGCAGTCATTGACACTTTTCATGGTTAAGGGAGGTAACAGCCAAGGCCTTAGCTTGAGTTGGTTAACTTAGTTCTCCCTTTTGGGAGCATGAACTGTGCATTATTTCATGAGATGGTACAATGGAGGTCCATATGATTGCTATCCACATTGTCTGTGAATGGAGCTGCTCCTTTGTAGCATCACTCTCATGCTTTGCCTAACAGGAGCAGTAAAGAACATTTTTAGCATTGGCAGCACTTGCAGGCCCTGGACAGGTACATGTGTTTCAGTTTTGGTAACTTCCCCTTAGTCTAAAAAGTCTGCAATCATGCAGATGGAAATAAGTGTGGTGTCCAAAATTCTAGAGTTGCGTGTTCATGGGCATCTTCCCCTTGAAACTTTCAAGGAAGATATAGTATGGAAACTAGTCCACCAAGAGAGGAATAATGCAGTCAATAATTCATGAGGTTTCATGTGTGTATGTGTAGGAGAGAGATGACAAGCAAAATGCACCAAATATTAAGCATTAGAACATGTAGCCATCTGGCAAATCAATGCAAGGATGTACTATGAAGAGAATAATTAGGAAAGGCTGATAGGCAAAGCAATCAAGTAATTCACAAAACAATTACAAAGAAGGAAAAAAATTGATTGATGAGTGTAAAAAGAGTTTCTCTCATTGGATTCAGCTTGAAGTCAAGTCTTCATTAAGAGAAAGCAAAATCAGATATAAAGCAAGAACTGGTCAAATTCTAATCTTGAACTATTAAAAGAAAGATATTATATGTGAATATTTTTTGTGCTTCATCTTTTGATGTTTGGAGACGTAACTAAGGACGTCAACTCCATGCATGAAATGTCAAAATGACTGCTCTCGTGATCACATCTCTCTCTCTCCAGGACGCCAAGAGAGGACTCTGACATAGTGAGGGTGCACATGGAAGTCTTTCTGGCTGCAGGTGAAGCTTCTGATCAGAAGGCCAAAAATTGAAAAGAGAGAGAAAAAATTAAGTGCTATTCATGTGCCATTCTTAGTTGTGCAAATGGTGGTTGTTTCTTGGAACGTGCTTTGGGAAGGATGATTGGAGCTGATTTGTGTTTGGTTTTGTCCTGCTGCAAAGGGCAGGCAGGGTAGCCATTACCTTCCCCTCCCCCACCCCACACTCCCCATGTGATCCCCCTCTTTATCCATGTGGTCATGCATTCCTCTCTCTCTCTCTCTCTATATCTCTTTCTCTCTATCTCTCTCTCTCTCTCTCATCAAATCATGGCCTTTTCTTTATCTCCCCATGCATGAATCCACCCATAAAAAAACTGTAAAGTTAATTCACAAGATAACTCAAATTTAATCAAGCTCGATTGACATAAATAATTAGCAAGTTTGTGACTTGTGTTGAAAGATCGAGAGCTAGTAGCTCTGAGTTCGAGCTTCGAAGTTATCAATTTGATTAGAATAATATCGTTTTGCTTTTTATTTCAACTTCGAATTAGTCAAGTGCTAGTACACCCAGACACTGAAGATCCCGAATGAGTACAAAAAAAGTAACTCAAATTTTAACAAAGAAGTCACATAATAAAATCAGGAGAGAGAAGCGAACACTTGTTGAGTTGAAAGGAAATGGAAAAAAATAATAATATAATTGAATTTGAATTAAGAGAAATGAGGTATAATATTTGGAACTAAATTAGTCAGAAATCATTCAATCGAAATAAATGGATGTATGGAGCATGCAACCACCAAGTCCCTCTTATTACCTTCATACTTAGTGTTAATTGAGACTTGAATTAAGAGAAGTTGTTGAGAGTGGAACAGGGCGCCACTTCATGGATTGGAATAACTATCCGGTCTAGGAATACATAGGTGGTATAAAAGTGTTACATTCTATTCTCATTTCTCATCTCAAAAATCACAACAGCAAAAACCACAAAGGACAAAAGCATATCATTCTCACCCAGATGAGAGAATCTGACTAGAGTTATTTCTCTTTTGGATGTCTGATTAGTTTACTCCCTTCAAAGATCTAGCAGCTGCAGCAGAGAATTTTTATTGCCACTGTAGAGAGAGAGAGAGAGGAAGGACTTCGTGGATGCACTGTGAATTTAGTCTGAACAGCTGCCTGGATTCTAGAAATAGCATGTGGAATCTGTCAGGAAGGAATATGATGATGTGGGGGGAGATTGGAAGGTGTGAAATTTTGTGCTCTCTGCAAAAGTAGCCACCCTCAAAGTTTCAACAGATCTTTTCCATTGTCCCCTCTCACTCCCTCCTCTCTGACTCAGCTCAGAGCTTCTATCTCTTTGCCACGAATTTATGATGCATTCCACAAAGTTCAGCAAATGTTTCAGACCTCCCTTCAGTTTTGGATAACAGTGGTTCAGTCCTGGACACACTACCAAAAAGATGATGTTGTTTACCTCGAGGAAAGAGGTAAAATTCCATTTGAATGTGTAGATTCATTACAGTAAATGTCATTTCTTTTTCTTCCATTTCTGTTTGAGAGAGAGAGAGAGAGAGAGAGAGAGAAGAATAAAAGAGATCAAGCAGCACATGAGGGTGCAATTACTCCATTTCTGGTTCCATGACAAATGGAACTACTCATGTACATTTGTTGTATGCCATATTTTGAACTCCATCATTAATGGTAACCTCATCAGATTCAAAAAAAAAAAAGTTCTGTGATAACTGAAGAGCAGTTTGGTACAATGAGGAAATATGGCCGAAATGTGGTCCAAAAATTTAGCAGAAACATCTAACAATGTGGTCCATCTAAACAACATCATGAGTTGGAAGATAATGCTGCATTGTTTTCCTGATAAGCTCATGGCATGGCAGTCTGATCCCATGCAAAGTTCATGAGCTTAATGCAGAAAAATGCAATTAAACTCATGCATAATGTGGGAAGCAGCATTAAGAGCCTTCTTCCATTTGATTCCTTTACAAATATAAGAAACCACCTAATCATGTCACAAAACGTCATGTCCTTTGTTTACTTTCCTGCAAGAAGAAATGGAGATGTTTGACATGGCTGAATTATTAATGCAAATTATGTTCTTTTCTTAAAGAAAGAAAAGAGTAGAATGCATCTCTGAACAATACAAATTCAGCAAGAAAAGATTGATAAATTTTCGCGAAACATTCCATTACTGTGAGATATTTTAGAACTTCTAGATAGTTTAATTAAGAAACTTCTTAATTAAGATGCTGACATTGATCAGCAAGGGGTGTAAGGGAATAATTGCTCTATACAAATGCATTAATATTGAAGGACAGGCCCCGGATTGCTGAAAGTACCATACAAACAGTGTGGAATCTGGAGGTTGGTTTGAAGTAATTAGTGCCAAATTTAGGGACAAGAGAAGATCCAAAGTGCTATTTTTTGCTTGATATCTCTGCATTATCTGCTCAGTCAAGTTTTTAACATCTGAGAAGGATGAGAAGGAATTAAAGATGGTTCTAATATCCTTGGCTGGCAGCTGCCTTAGAGATTCCCTTTTATGCTGCATGATTGCTCTGCCCATCTCCACAGGGCACCTAACAATGCCCCCCTTGCTGTGTGGCTCACACCTCTTCCTCTTTCTCTCTCCTGCTCTTACCTTCTTCTCCTTCCTCAGTGTCTTGGCCTGTCTGGACAAGTAGAAGTTGCTAACTGTACTGGTCATGGTTGTACACACCCACGGATCATTGCATGCATGTGAGGCTTCTTTCCGGGCATTAATTGCATCTCCATGTGGTCGCATGAGGACATGACAGAAAAGTTTTTTGGTTTTTTAACCACTAGATCTCCTCCTCCACCTTTGATCAATTGGATCTTACTTAAACATATTTTGACTAAACAAGATTTGTCTATCTACAAGGAAATCTCTTCAGGGGTGATGTTTTTTTTTTAATTTTCTTTTAACCGTAAAATATACGGTGCTGTGCTGCCCCACTATCAAGTTTATCTTTTAAATTTGGCTGCTTTGTCTACTGCCAAATCCAGTTGAAATGAGGTGTGCAAGTTATAGTAAATGTGACTAGGAGCTGAGGAGAAGGCCAAAGAGTCCAATTAGTCTAATTCAAAACATTAATTGAATCCAAGAACACTTATTAAAAATCCAATCTTGCTATGTTCTAATCTAATTGTAAGGCCCCAAGATGATGATGAGAATGAAAGTTAGTCTCACATGGACAAAACACGGAGGTGGTCATGAACTTATATGTAGCATGATCTCTTATCATTCAAGACGCGTTTTAAATTCGTGCAGATCATATGGGCCCAAAGCGAACAATATCTTGAATGGAATAAGGGGTCTTACAGAAGGTATCAGAGCCAACCTCGCGTGCTCACTTGAACCATGTGTGTCGACTCAACGAGGACGTTGAGCCCCGAAGGGGAGACGCGTTTGAAATTCGTGCGGGTCATATAGGCCCAAAGCGAACAATATCTTGAATGGAATCGGGGGTGTTACACTAATTCAAAAGTTTGAATACCTCAAAGAACACTTCCTGAAAATTCAATTTTGTTATATCAAGAAGATCGATTTCGACTGTTAAAAAAAAAGATCATAAAGCTTCGATCTTGGTACAAGTATCATAAGTTTCACTGTGACCTTTTACTGGTGGAGTGGAGTCTTCTGCCAGCTCCAAGTTTCTTA